>VNWX01000783.1:0-18588 GCA_009869905.1 Ceratophysella communis | reverse complement strand
CGACAATGAACTCAGCTTTAATTTGGTATACTTCAAGTCGTAGTGCGATATTCGGAAGTATGGACTAGGGGGGGAGAAAACCATTTCGTGTCACCCTGTAGATGGGACGCAAGATATTTCGCAATTTACCGGAAGCGAAACTAATTCAGCATTTGAATTGCACTAAATTTATTGACTTCTTTTACCCGAATGAGGGACGTCAGTTTATGATATTATCTTGTATAGCGTTTTCTTTAATTTAACACTTTTTCGTATTGAACAGGTTTTATTTTTAAAGCATTTTGACCTCTTCTTCAATTATTATTCCCTATTCTTGATTCGTTTAAATTTTGATGCCTGTCGTTGTTGTGAAAAGTTTGACACTGGTTAACTATTTAATAGCTTTTATTAAGCTTTAATCAAATTGCCAGTAATATATTATTCAAGGAATCACTTTACAGACGCTAGATTAACGAAACTCGTAGACTTTCTCAATATTTTCCTTGTTAAAAACGATGTTCTCGACAATCTCATTCCAAGTTTAAATGGGGGGTCAATCAAGAAGCTTTTTTAGCTAATGTCAAGGTCAGGGTACTTTGAGCTTTGAAGTTGGAAAGCCAGATGCGTCCTTGTGATGTGAGCACCATCGCGTTTACTAACCTAGTGTTAGGGCTACATGGCTTTTACTAATGACGCGATCCAGCGTTATAATGGTTTTAATTTTTGAATAATTTAGAAATTCAAATGCGGTTATGTAATCATCATAATGGCAGTTTTCTGGATGACGGAAGCGATACCTTTGGCCGTTACATCTTTTATACCGATTGTTCTTTTCCCACTTCTTGGAGTCCAGGATACTTGTAAGTTGAGATGAAATAGTATAACTTTAAAGTAACCCTGAAAATGAATTTTATGCTCCAAATAAACTATTTTCTAGCCAACGTATCGATGAACTATATGAAAGAGACGAACATGATGTTTGTTGGTGGACTTATAATTGCACTGTCCGTTGAGTACTGCAATCTCCATAAACGAATAGCTCTAAAGGTTATGAACACAATTGGAAGCTCACCAATCAGGTAAGACGAATTTCTCCTATTTGTAAGCTATAATTTAAAAACCCTCAAACTGGGCTGAAAAACGCTTTAGAAAAACTAGATTTTTGAACTTGTTCTCCACATTTAAAATTTCAAACTACACTTCACAAAAACTTCGTAAAACCGATGGACTTCCTAAGCATCTGAATAATTTCGTCTGTCCTTGAAATTGACTGTGCAGTCATTCAGTATTCAAAGTGTTTCAAGTTTCAAGGCTTAACCTAGATTGGAAATTGGAATGCACAAATGGGATACTTGACAGCAAGAGTGAATCCCATGAATTTAAACAATGCTGTGGCAAATTGTACATGGTTAGAATATCGAATATTAATTATAAAGCTTCCATTTATTTACGTAGTTATCAGGAGTTCAAGAATATCCTACGTACAAATTTGCGATGCGATTTGGTTCAGTAATTTGCCACCGGCATTCAACGTACAGAAATTTGCTCTAGCATTCTGACATTTTTCTGCGTCAGAAATCAGAAAATATGACATTATCATTCAGCTTCAGTTCAAGTTCAAATTCGTCAGCTGCATGTCTAGAGTTTCAAGGAAACTCATTCGAAATTGCTCTGACATAAATATTACGCAACTAAATTAAAAAATGCGGCTAGATGAAACACTGCCAAGCCTTTAATATTTAATACAAACTGACACGCATATTCTGCTCATATTTCAATAGATTAATGTTCGGAATAATGCTGACCACCATGTTTCTGTCCATGTGGATTTCCAACACTGCCACTACAGCTATGATGGTTTGTCTTAAATTACACATCTTGTCTTTACTTAAAAGTATAATGTTAACTGATGCGCACATTTTCTTACTCTTTAACAGGTCCCAATTGTACTTGCAGTCTTGGACGTGATTAATAAAGTAAGCTGAGTCGTAGTTTGTATCTACAGTAATTGTGTGCACACTCCAAATCTCTGAATGGATAGAATCAAATAACTCTAATTATAGCGAACACATGCTGTTATGCGAATATTACATAAGTCGAATGCACGGGGATGCTTACAAGGAAGGAGACTATAATTGAATGTTAGAAACAAGTCTGAATGAACCATGGCCTCCGACTGACCCTAACCACAGTAGGTACTACTTCTTGGCTCCATGAGTCAATTAACCCATTCAGCTGACACTAAACTATAATATTACATATAGTCACATAGATCAGTGTAGAATTACATAATGCCAAATTTTATTTCTCTGAGGAGGCCAGTCTGTCAGTCTCTTTAGCTTCAGATTTCATCTCTCAGCATTTCTTTGAATTCGGACGAAGGAATGCATTCTGAATGGGATTTAGGATTTAAGGCATTTTTCATTGAGTTCATCGTGGCGGCCAGAGTTCTGGTAATTTTCCAGGAGTAACTGTCAGTTTGTCACAATGTCTCAAATAAGACTTGTGAATAGAAATCCTCAAATGTCACGGGGTTAAATCGGTGTTAGCCCCAATTCCTTACATTAGGCAGTTATCCTCGTATTATATAATTTCCATTGTAAAAGCGTGACTGACTGATGCGTGACATGAGACATGGCACATGACACATGACTGAGGAGTGATCTGTACACAGGAAAACCCTTTGTGTTTTGTTTTGTCATTAAATGCTTTCGGCATTACAAATGAGCTAATGAATCTGACCCTACGCCAGCCACGCGTAGAATTTACCATTAACTATTTTTTATCTAAACTTTGAATTTGAACTCTGTATTTACAATTACTTAAATATTCAGATATTGTCTGTGAAAAGTGAAAAGTAATTTTCCAAATATGCGCAGACACAAACTTTGATTTTCTCCTTAAAATATTAATGTTTGTACAGAGTGCATTGCTCTTCAGGAAAGTTCACTTCCTTTCCGGACCGGTCTGGTTCGGATTTGCTAGATAAATGCCGACAAAGATCAGCTTATGAATATTCATGCTAGTTTATTTGAACGCCTAAATACTAGCTATGTTTACTAATATTGTTTGCACCCATATGCCATGGTTTACTAATTGCTTCAATTTAATGCCTTGACAGGATTCGGATGATGTTGAGAATAACAAGGCCGTTGTATCGGTAATTCCACGAACTTTACGAGCTTCCAGTGGTTTTGAAGAAGAAGAGAAAAAGATGGAGGAGATGTCGGGGGTTCAAAACAAAGCCTTTGATGCACAGTAAGTTTCTACAAAATCAAGCGAGTTCCAATATTTTAAAATTAATAATGGCTGAGCCTAAGGAAAGCTCGAATTCTGAATATTTACATATGGGACATGGGGACTTGTTTATAGTCCATTTGAACGCATAAAGTAAATGCCAAATGGCGAATTGAAAAGAATTCAAGCTTTCCTGGGCTGTGTAACTCGGCATTTTCTACGCACTGAAAATTTTATCGACAGAAATTTGAGACTATTTTAGGTACACGAATAGCTAGCACTACTGCGGTTTTTCGAACCATCCAAGCTTAATTAAATTGACACTATTTAGTGAGGATCGATCAGTATACATGGCGATGCCAGATGAGCCAGAAGGGGAAGCGGAAGCTAGAGCAGCTAGTCAAAACGCCAAAGAGAAAGAACTACGCAGGCAGCTCTGTTATGGTGTCATGGTTGCTGCGAATATTGGAGGAGTATTTTGGCCGTATAGTGCCTCTACTTCCAATGTATTGTATCGTCTTGCTCACCGGTAATTCATATACCTACTGTGATCACTACGTTTGTGACCCCTTCTCCTTCATTGCAAACCCAAAGCCTGGAATGTACAGACTAACAATAACAAGCAGAGAACGCGTCTTTGCATGATATCATTAGTCAACGCATGAAGCATTTTAGGAGTACTGACGCAGTATTCTTCTTATGTCGCCTGTGTATGTGTACATATTGAGCCGGATGTTTAAACGAAGCGACTTCAATTTGAACATCCAATTATGTTGTAAGCAAAGCTATCTTAAAGTAACCAAGAAATGGTTAGGATACAATTTAGAAATATCGGTCCACTGACCAAAGGTCAGACGCCATGCATAAAATGACGCATGTTAAGACTGGTGCGTAATTTTGCATGTAGCATCGTTTATACTCTTCGTGTTTTATGTATTCGTATCATTGGTGGCACTTGACTATGATTAGCTTATTTAAGTCACAAATTTCGCTTTGAAAATGTTAATATTCGTAAATAACTAATGTGACTAACGAAACCGAAGGTACTTCCGCCAAGGTGTACTACTCGGAGTGGCCTCGGCCTCCAACTTGGGCGGCACCGGGTTCATCACTGGCACAGCCCCAAATCTCATTCTCATGGGCCGAATTCAACAGTAAGATGGGGTCTTCTCTGCATGAGTACCAAATTTGACCCAGTTAAAACTAACAAGCTCTAATCAAGCATTAAACTAACCGGTGTCATGCGAAATTTAAATGCTTGCTTATGCTTAGATAACCCAATATTTCAAAACTGGCATTGGTAGCCATACGGGTAGGTGCATTTAGTTAGAATGCTCCACATAACAGCGAACCTACCGTAGAGCCTTCTTCAAAACCTGGCTAGTGGCAATTGGCCAAATCTTAGAACTAGATCTGGAGGAAAAAGGTCACTAGAATTAAATCCTCGCTTTGATGATGTATTAGTGAAATTTAACGCAGTGATATTCCAAACAAATCACGGCCGAGCTGGGCTTTCGGCAAGTAGCATTAACTTTAGCTGTTTCCATAAATGCCTGAATATGATAAGACGGAATTAACACTAATCGTGACGGCAAAATGTCTGGGTCGTGACATTGACTAATGAATTGATAGAAATAATTGAGGCTGCATGCATGCGTGCCTAATTGCTTTGATTAATATGACTAACCAACTCTTTCTACTTTCTTAATCAGTAAAAACGAAGAAGCCAATTTGGTTCGCATGTACTTATTTGCCGTAGCTTTTTCTTCTAACATTGGTGGGACGGGCACCATGACCGGTACTGGACCTAATCTTATTCTAAATGGATTTCTTCGAGAGTAAGTAGTAAATAGTTGGATGCTTGAGCCTGCTCAATGAGCACAGTGCTACTGTTCACGGGGTAAAGCTCAGTTGTGTCGTTAGTCCTTCAGTCCACGTTGCAGCCTTGACCTGTCCAAGTAAAAAATCATCGGTACAAGGTTTGTCATCTGGAGCGTATTGACTTGCTAGACGCATGCTATGCTAAATACTAAATCTCACTTTTGCTTTCTATATAAATAAAAATAAGCTGGCTTATCCAGAAGCATGCCATTTATTTTGCTTCACTCAATAGATCTATGTTGATCGTAGATTGACGCCTCGTATGGCATTGAAACTACTTGCTCATGTTCGTGCATGTTGTATGCTTTCTTGTGCATGCGCTCGTGATTATTTATCAAATTATGCTTTTGAAATTCCCACTAACAAGCTTATGTTCCACTCCCATCACCTGATTCCGAAATTCTTGAGTATCAGAAATCAAGTCTTAAATGTATAATTTTAGAGAAAACATTTCGCAAAATGGAAAATACACAGATCTCACGTTCGCCTCCTGGATGGCACTCAATGTTCCTGCCATGATCATCAATGTGGTCATTGCTTGGGTCTATCTTGTCATCGTTTTCTTCGGGGTTCCGGACTGGGCACGTTTCGGAGAAAAGACTGCCAGTCGAAAGCCTAGGGTTGATACGTCCGACAAAGTTGACAAAGTTCTGAAGAAGAAGTATGCTGAATTGGGAGACATGACGTTTCATGAATTGGCGGTCGCCATTTTGTTCTTGCTAGTCGTCATGCTCTGGCTCTTTCGGGATCCAAGATTTATCAAGGGATGGATGGAGTATATTCCCAATGTTGAAGTTGGAGATTCGACGGCTGCCATGCTCGTCGTAGTTTTTCTATTCGTTATTCCAAGAAGCCTCAGCTTCTTCAGTGGCGGTAGGTCTTCGAAAATACTGTTTTGGGTGCGCGGTAATGTGCGCTACCGGCTTCCAATAATTCTAGTACCTCTGTTTTCAAATTAATGTTAATAATTCCAGGTTCTTCAGATCCGCTGCTGGATTGGAAATTTGTACAAGATCGCCTCCCTTGGGGACTCGTTATCCTAATGGGTACGCGGAAGGTGTACTCAATACTAGTGAAATCATGCCTCCGTTCTGGATATGCTTGACAGTATTTACTGATTATTACAGGTGCTGGATTCGCACTTTCGGATGCCGCAGATGCTTCAGGTCTGAGTCCTTGGATTGGACAGCAGTTGAACGGGTTGCTAGCATCTGGACAAACGGGTTATTCTTATTATTGTGATGCTCCTGACAGCAGCCATTACGGAAGTGGCCTCCAATGCTGCGTGTGCCAATGTTGTGATTCCAATTCTTCTAAATTTGGTACCTGCTAAACTTAACATTTACCCACTATATTTTAAAAATTCAGCTGTTTCATGCTGGATATTATTCTGATTCTAGTCAAGGAATCTCAAAATCCATCCACTGTACCTTACGCTACCGGCAGCTATCTCGTGTTCGTATGCCTTCATGTTACCAGGTCAGTTATGGTCCAATACATACTAAATATAAAACTATATATGTAATGGAAGTTACTATAAACCGTGTAACTTTTTTTTTCAGTTGCTACACCACCAAATGCCATTGTCTTCGGCGCCGGGAAAATGAGGATTCTAGGTAGGTCAAAAAATAACCGGACTCATACTGTTGTTTTGAATTGCCTTTACTAATGCTGCCTTTAATATAGATACATCATTAATCATTTCTGATTTTTATTATTACAGACATGGTGAAAACCGGCGCGTTCCTAAACTTCTCATGTGTGTTAGTTATGTTTGTTCTCAATATTACGTACGGGAACCTTATCTTCGACTACGACAACTACGTGTATCCAGAGACAAATGGGACGATGTTAGGCTTATGAGTATATAAATCGCAAATACTTTGTTACTGTGTGAAAGCTAGGTTATTCTAAGTTATTTTACATACTGTCCAAGTTCTAACCAGAATGTGTTACCTGACCCTTGCGTGAAGTATAGTGGTAAATAAATTATGAAACTTAAATCAAAAGAATATCTTTATGAACAATTTTTTTAGCATATTCTGTTCATTAACTGTGTCGATCGTGAATGAAAAATTCAAAGTTAGTCTATCAATTTAACAGTTATTGAGACTATGCAACCAAATGAATATAGCAAAGCCCGACCCCGGTCCCTATTTCGAGGGAAAACTCGCCCTGCAGGCTATGCCAACCCAAGCATCGCCTCGCCCTTCGACTCCCTGATGGATACCTCATTTCTGAATCGGAATGGACCAACGGGCTTTCAGCCCTTTGTTTTCTTCGAAACTGCATAACCAGTCCAAATTTAGTGAAGAAAATGGTGGACGAGCCCTTATTTTTATCGACTAATCCTTATCTTTTTCGACGGCTCCCTTAAACCTATTGGTCAATCATTTTCTAACTTCCGGTTTCCATAAAACTGAAGCCTGGTGCGACATACCAAAATACCGTCGGTGCGATTTCAGAGTTCGAAGGATCAACATCAACCTCACCTCAGGTCCTCTTCGGATGTAAATTGATGCGAAAAACAAAAGCAAGCGGAAGTCCAGCGTCTGGTAAGTTGTTGTGGCGTGAGAATTTTAGCTTCGAAAACGTTGCAGTACGTGTATTTAAAGATAGATCAGCTTTGGGGTTGAAGCGTAGCGCGGAAACTACCGAAAAAGAATGTAGATTCTGGCCAACGTATTTCAAATGTCAAGTACAATTAAATGCTTGCCGACGTTAACGAGTTTTCCATGTTCATCCCAGCTTCAATAACTTTTTAACACCAAACGTTTATGATTTTAAAATATTCTGGTAGATCATAGCCACGAAAATGTTTTGCGGTTAATCCCCATGTTGACTATAAAAAATGTTTGGAAATTCTTTCGCACATCTAAGCACGTGTTTGCTTTGCCTCGATGAAGCTTTCTTAATTTATTTTAGGAAATGGAGTCGTTTCGAGCTTCTGGATCGAGGTCGCCCGAAGTGGAACTCAGCTGTGACCCACCGAAGTTCGCTCAACCAGGAATGGCATTTTGGCGTTATCCAGTTCCGGTCGGTACACCGCTGCACTGCCACATTACCGCCGCAACAAGCCCGTTTAATTTCTTCGTCGTACCATACGAAATCCAGAAGCCATACTTAAGGGCAATGAGAAAATTTCAGTAAGTTTACGCATCAAAAGTAAATACTTACTTATATTTCACGTGATTAATACAAGACAATTGATGTTTGCTTTTGCATTTTCAAAATTATTTATAGCTTGGACTACAACACAATGACCCCAGCTGCATTGGAGGAGGCCGAGGCATCACCCGAGTTTTTGAATCAGACACAAGGAATGATCATAGCCGTTTTTTACAAGGGTCTTTGGCATCGAGGAAAATACATAGGAATCTCCGAAGAGGCATCTATGCACAAGGTACTTGATTTACCACTAATTGTACATAACACGTACATAATATTGAATCTAAGATTAACCCATTAAAATACGAAATGTTAAGACACTAACAAACTTGAAGTTTAATATATTTGAGGCTATAGGTACCGATATATTTTATTATGCGTTTTCTACCGACAAGGATAGGTTAGGTCAGATTGGTTTAAGTCCTGTTGCGAACAAACTTTTTATTTTGTACATCATTTTCAGGTAGTGCTTATGGACAAGGGCGAGATTTGCCAAGTACACATTTGCAGCATTCGCCGTCTTTACTTCAAGTACTTAGGCTTGTGGCCAGGATTGGCGGTTCGATGCAGCTTTCGTGACAATCCCCATGCTGAGTTCTTACTTACAGATATAGCATCGTATGCTCGGTTCTTTGTATCAATTGTTTCCGAGAATCCGAATTGTCAAATTATCTTCAAGAAGTGGTCCAGATCTAGCGTAAGTATTCCGTTGACCTACTGGACATGATGTTCAATCATCTCATATATGTATGTTTATGCATGCAAGTTTCAAATATCTAATTCACCATTTCATATGCTTTTAAACAGGAAAACGTGCACTACTGGGATGTACAGGTTCTCATCATGAGATGGCGGAGGACTCCAATTCCGCAAGAACTTGTTGGAGCCACGGATTATAACGAAGAATCATATAACATGTTGTTTCAACTGCGTCAAGCACACGAAGCCAAAGAAGCTGCTGGAAATGGAGCAGTGATAGAGGACTTCTACCATTACTTTTAATGTTGCATCACGATCAAGAGCTGAGTGCATTGAATTAAATAAGAACTTCTAGACTTCATTTATATTTATATTACTACGACGTATAGAGTAGGTATGTGATTGTAATTAATTATCTGATCACAAGCTAAACCTGTTTAATGTTTAACAAAAATAATCCGTAATTGAATTTATGATGCTCGGTTGATCTCTAAGCTAAATTACTCACCTAACGTGAAAAGCGTGAATACGCCATGTAACCTTAAATTAATTGCACTAATCTTCAGTTTTGCTTAATATTCTAGCGATTCGGCAGCGATGCTAGGTCCTATTCCGCTATCCTCTAAATTCGACGATATTGATACCTTTTAATTATCTATATTCTGTATCAATTTGTTATAATGTGGAAGCCTGAATAAAGGAGTAATGTTAAATTAATTACTCTCATCAATAAAGTATGTCGCGGAGTGCAGGCATTTGACCTTTACCAAGAATGAATGTTTAATTTGATTTTTTCTTAATTTGCGAATTTGCAGAGCATAAAATTCTGCGGAAAAGTGAAGAATAGGATTGATCTTTGGATATTTAAGGTTGGCATTGGGTCAGATTGGGATATAAGTCACATAAAAATTATTTCGTGGAAGAGAGAATAAATTTTTGTGAAGTAAATGTGCAATTTAGCCGAACGCCAGCATTCACTTCATGAATTACCATTCCTCGGAAATGTCATTCGGGGAAGACAAAACTTGGGTACTAACGTCAAGTGTTGAAAAATCATCGTACTCACGTCGTATTCGCGGAATTTTATAATTTTTCAAATAAATTCATTTGAGGGTGCAGTTGTGGTTGAGTGTGGTTAGTATTAATCTCGCATTTCTCTCTGCATTTGGTTATGACGTCCCCTCCCGTTATCAAGTCTTGGAGCAGGTTTTTTTTCCGACTGCATTCTAGTAAAATTAGGATAATTGATCTGATCAAATTCGATTTTGCAGGGTTTTCCGTCGTCTGTAAATGAGAGTTCACCAAGGCTAAACAGAAATAAAGTATGGTCAGATCTCTGGTTTGACTCCCTGGTTTTTACACATGAAAGCCTAACCTGGCAATTCGCTGCGAGGCCATATGCGCATGTGATAATCAATGCTGTTAGTAATCTTTGATGAAACGAGAAGATTATTAGGTACTTCAGTCGGTCCCAACAGGAACTGTGGTCGTAGAAGCTGACACGTTAGACCAGGGGCAGTTCTGATATAAATAACCTGGTATACTAGTCTTTAAGGGCTTCGGCAAATGGAATCGGACTTTAATTTCAATGTATTTAAATAAATTGATTTCTATTTTAAATTCGCTCTTGAACTCAATGAGACATGACGTTGTTTATAGTTACATTGGTTGATTACGTCAAAAATGTTTATGAATTTATAAGAAACGTGACATTCCATATAACTTTCCAAGATTTACTGGTTTTATTTGCTCCTCAATTCAATGTTTCCACCTTTAGCTTAATTTAATTCGACGAAGCGTCTTAAATCCTATAAATAAATTATAAGAACTATGCTACGTGCAGTGATTGAGTTCGAGACGACTATGGCCTAGGCACCAATAACCAATATGATTTCTCATAATCCGAACTCTTCCACTACTTAAGATTAGCATAAGCATATCAAACTGACGATGATGACTGATGCTAAATAAAACCACTAGGTACTTTTGATTTCGAGGATCCGGGACGTGTATCGGCTGGCATTACTTTTAGGTATATGCTGACGTCCTAATAACGTGAAAAAGTGCTGAATTGTCATTTTCTCTTAGGAGTCTCTTTCTCTAGCTATCAGTCCCTATTGTTTCTTCAGACGAGTTAATCTGTGTTATAAGTTGTGCTAGCCTCTGATTTGACGAGTTTTGTGAAAATTTAACCGCAAATTTCGGCTTGAATATGACGTTATCTGAGCGTTGGCCTATACTACGATTCTGGAAGTTCTTCGCTGCCGTAGGACTTCCATTGGCGTTTCTTCCTATTCCGATATTGGGACAAACAAAGGTACATTAAATCATGATGTGAAAAATTTGTCAATTGTCAATAGACTCGGAAAACTGACATGACTCTTTTTCATATACAGGCAGCATATGCTGCGTATTCTGTTTTGATCATGGCCGTATTCTGGATGACGGAAATACTTCCCATTGCGGTTACTGCCCTGTTACCGGTCGTGCTTTACCCACTATTTGGAATTCAGAGCACTAGTAATGCAAATTTTGATATTAAAGAAATATGTACAACTTGTCGCATATGACCTGAACTATCTGATTTAGGCGAACTGACAGAGCACTACCTGAAAGACTCTGTCCAAGTCTTTGTTGGGGGACTGCTCGTTGCCTTGGCCTTTGAATTTTGTAATTTACACAAACGAATTGCTCTCCGTGTTATGCTTTTTACTGGAACCAGCATTGGAATGTAAGTTTATGCATGCTCGAATGCCTTGATTGTGAGCAGTTTTAATGTTTAATTCAACGCATCGAAATTATAAATATGTTTTCCAGGCTTCTTCTCGGAATAATGCTGACCACCATGTTTCTTTCCATGTGGATGTTCAACACTGCGACTACTGCCATGATGGTACCGATCATTGCATCGATCGTGGAAGAACTGGAAAGGGTATACATTGAATCATTTTAAATGTAACTAAATGACTTACGATGCATTAAACAACGCATGCATCTTGGTTTCAGAGTCTGAAAGAAGTTTACGGTAAATCCGCGGACATTTCTCGTGTGACTTCAATCGAAGAACTACCGACATCATCCCCTTCCGAGTCCCTCGCAAAACCAGCTCCAGTTCCAGTGACATTGATAGCAAGCAATGGCAAATCCGAGCTTGAAGCTCCGCCTGGCAGACGGGGAACAGTGACGTTTGTCGAATCTCAGAGCAGTATTTCAAGTGCAACACCGGTAATGGAGACCGAGTAAGTTTTGAACGAAAGGACAATTTATTAACTCTACCATAAAAATATTACGTTATTCCTTTATTTGGCACCTAATTAATTTCAGAAAGCTTGAGCACTCCTTGGAACGAATGAGAACAATGCTGCTACTTTCAACCTGCTATTCTTCGAACATTGGCGGAACTGGTGTCATCACGGGCAGTGGAACAAACCTGGTTGCCATTGAATTCTTAGGCCACCTTGACCCTGCGCACTATGGGAACTACGCTTCGCTCACCTTCGCCACATGGATGGGATTCAACGTTGTACCCATGCTAGTCAACATCTTCATTGCCTGGTTGTACTTGCAACTAGTCTTTCTTGGGCTACCCAATCGCTTCAAGTTCTGGAAAAGTGCTGCGAAGAGACAGACTTCGAACTCATTATTCAACGCCGAGATTGAGGAGAAAATTAGGAAGATGTTAGAGGACAAGTATCGCGCCTTAGGTTCATTGACTGTGCACGAAATCGGCGTGGGGATTCTATTTCTTCTTGTCGTTGCTAGCTGGGTTCTTCATGATCCAAGGGTTATTCCAGGATGGAAAATGCTGTTTCCGAAAAAGGTCAGCATTTCCACTTCTGGTCTGCTTGTCAGTATTTTTTTCTTCGTGATTCCAAGAAATCCAGAATTCTACACGGCATTAAAAACTCGAGGTCAGTGAAAATTGCAATTTAATTCGGTACTGAATTATCATTAGTCATTAGTCATCATAGTATAATTCAAGCTCAAATTTCAATGGTAGACTTTCGAGGTGTCAAGATTCAGCCACTGCTGGAGTACGAGTTTGCGTTTAAGAAATTTCCATGGGGAGTAGTTATGCTTTTGGGTAAGCGGATATGTCGGTAAATTTTTAATTTGATTTCGCTGACTGATAATGGTTAACGGTCTTACTGAACTCATTCAAGGCGGAGGATACGCTTTATCGAGCGGTGCAAAGGCCGCTGGTCTCTCAGCTGCCGTTGGGCAATCACTTTCTATGCTGAAGAATTTGCCCCCACATCTGATTCAACTCACTTGCATGGTCATCATCGGATTCGTAACAGAAGTTGCCTCAAACACAGCTACGGCCAGTATCGTGATTCCGATTTTACTAGAATTGGTAAGAAAAATCCTCTTCTAATTTAACACTTGTTATTTCATCAGCATTTGTAATGCATTTCTATTTCTTTCGCAGTCCCAATCCTTGAATATACATCCGTTCTATTTGACTCTCCCAGCGACAATCACTTGTTCATACGCTTTTATGCTGCCAGTGGTAAAGTCATTCTTTCAATCTTTTAAATTAAATAATGCATGAGTTCTTGTAGCAATTAAAAAAACAAATTTGATAATAGGCAACACCACCAAACGCCATTGTGTATGCTGCCGGAAATATGAAAGTGAGCGACATGATCAAGACAGGTCTTTTTATGAACTGTGCCTGCATTCTAGTCCTCTACGCAACCACCAACCTCTACGGCAATATCTTCTTCAATTTTAATGATTACAAGTACATTCCTTAATTGATAGAAAACAGTGATTCTAGGAACTATGGTATAACCTAGGTTCATTGTACGATTCTAATTATAATAGACGTAAGGCGTAACAAGTCACCAGTAGTGTCCATTAAATTATCAGACAAGTGTATTAGCACTTTACGTATAAACAATTTTAATCTAACCTAAGCTAACAAATAAATACTTAAAAATGTTTGGTTTGATTCAAAAAAACGCTGCTTGGCGTTTGGCGTTAGTAAAAACTGGAAAGAGTAACCTCTCTTTCTACCAAAAATTTGCTAAATAATGTATGAGTTTACTTAAGATTACTTAAATAAATACAACCTATATGAACACAAAGGGCCTGGAGCTTACGAATTCAGTCCTCTGTAACTTAAAAAGGCGCTTCAATTATTTCATGAAGTAAAATTTCCTGTTCTGAACAATGATTCAATTGAGCTGGTTTTCATCCCTTTTAGGGCATGCTATCCCATTTGGAATCCGTGTAGAAACAGACACAGTCACAATCTGGTGGTAATTCGTCTTGTCTCGGCTCGCATTCCCAACGACACCCGGGTTCCTAAATAGAGGCAGAACACAACAGAGACAAAATGAATAACAGAAAAATAATAAATTATCTAGTATCCAATCATAATCATGCCCTGCAGGATTTCCAGTGAAAGCAAATGCTTTCACCGAAACGTTCACATTTAAAGCAATTTTATCCATTGTTTTATTTTCAAAATGTTTTTATGTATTTAAGTGGCCATATCATATCTGATTCTAATTTCCATAAAATGATTTATTCACTAAATAAAGTTAGCTAGTTAAATTATTTCATTGGGATCGTTAGCTATGGCTCCCAAAATGCTTTGAACCCTAGACATTATAAAGTGACGTAATGTGCCAAATAATGCTTTATACGAGTCCACGCTTACCTTTACACAAGAGGACTTGTACTCTCCATGACTTTGAACGCTCGTGGTTATCGAAGAGTGCTCAACGACTGCATGACCCAGAGGTACATCTTCCACTTCTAACGGGTCTACCACGATTTCCACAACGGATTCTAGAAATTTGATTCATTTCAGAATGTTTTATTAAAGTTTTCAATTTGTAAATTCATTAGTTTCCAAGAAATACTGTTTCACTGGATTACCCGGCTTGATGCGGTAGTAGTAATTTTCTGTCCGTGGAAAAAAGACCCCACTGCTAGGTGGCGGATGGTATTGCCAGCCACTGAACAAAACATTACGCTTTGTTTTTGCTGGAAAGGATGGACCGGCAACCATTCCTAGCTAAAACAAAGATGAGCGTTCAAGTTTTTGCAGATTCGCGTTTTTGTCCAGCGATGTGTAATAAACGCCTTCAACATGCAGTGATATTTTAACCCAACGAATTATCTATGCAATCGTTTGTATTTAGTGTAAATTGTTTTATTTCAAGCTGAAGTACCTAGCTCATATTTAAATCAGCTCTGATTTCAACAAAAATGTTATTAATGTATATTTAAATAAGTAAAACGTAAAAATCGTGGGCATTGAGCTTCTAGATGAAAATGCTAAAAATTATTGCTAAAAGATTATATTATGTATTATTTAAAGGTATGCTATTGTTTTAAAGCATCTGGAATAATTAGAATATTAATGGCTCCCTTCATGCCCGCATGTTATTGATTTTAAATACCCCATAAAGCATGCTACAGTAAAGAATAAAAGTCATCAAATTCTGAAGGTTTGCTTTTAGAAATAAGGAATTTTCACTCCATCCACCTAGAGCTAAAAATCAAGGTAATAAATCGATTCACGGAAGAACTCTGCCGACAGGCCATGTTTTCTCGTGCGTTTATTCTAACATTGGGCGGAACAAAATCGATCTAACAATACGGCAATAGTTTTCCCTATTTTTCGGCATTTCATAGGCAAGCCCTTCACGGCTAAAGCCAAGTATAAGTTTAGAATTATTAAATAAATAAAAATTTATTACTCACCAAAATCGGCGTGAATACGAGTAGTAAAACTGCTGTGAGTCTAAGCATAATTGAATCCGGGGACGATTTTCTCTAACCCAGACTTAGAAATTGTTAGTGTTTTAAACCCTAAGAAAAACCGGAACTGGAAACGACAACAATCAACGTGGTTTGAACGACTGAGTAAGAATAAAAGAAATATAGTGGTTCGTCGTGTGAACACACCTCGTTCGTAACTCGACGTTCAATTTTGTCTATTTCTGGGTTTTTACAACACCCCTTTCCATATTATTGAAGACGCTGCTCGTATTATTTTTTTACCCCTCGCGTCTTCAAGATTGTATTTCTCAAACGAGTTTATTTGATTTTTTTATTCGATTTTTTTCTGCCATTTAAGTTCCAGGCTGAAGAAGAAGGTAAAGAAAGGAACTTCCCTGTACGGCTCGAGTCGAGAACTATTCCTGTATTGTATTTCAAAGCTCGTGTTCATCCGGCTTCTAATCCATTACATAATACTCCGCGAAGCTTACTCGTATAGCAGGATTCTCAGATCCAGTTGAGAAGCATGAAAATTTTAATCTGATTTAGCGGAACGCTAAACGCAACGTTACCTTCCACTGTTATTACATGTATCAAGTTTAACATGTAGATCGGTTGCCAAAAATTTAATTAAGTACGACGATAGAGTAACAATTTACCACAGCAAATTCCTTGAATTCCATAGTCTAGAGTTAAAAATGCAACATATATCCCGATGATTTTTGTTGCTTGTGTCAGAAAATTTTCGGACGTTATACTGCGCATTAATTTCAAAATTTTTACATATATTTCCGTACGATTTGCAATATTGCTCAAGTATACATCAAAAGATATATTTTCGTCTAACAATAGGTTTTAAAGATTTTATATTTTTACGGCTTATATAGATTTTACAGGGCTCATAAATCACAGGATTAGTGCGTTTTATTTATTCACAAAAATACTGGAGAAAATTAGAAGCCGCAAGTTGTGTTTCTACTTCAGGAATAGAAATAAAGTGCGAACAGATGATGAGCCTCGTGTTTCGAACTCTTAAAAATATTTTTTAACTTCAGAACACTGACATTAACATGACTAAAGTTGGTAAGACTGCTTAGCATGTCACAAACGGTATCGCAGTTTCGTAGTTTGAAACGAGCCGTGTCAAAAATGTCTTCAGTGCTTAACCTTTTCTGGTTTTGCGTGAACATAAATGTCTTCTCTAATTTACTGATCTCGCATGATTAGTACTAAACAGAGCTGTATTGATACTATTTATAGCTTGGCAATCTTGTTAAGAACTAAATTGACAGCTTGTTCCGAGTAATGTGGCAGTCAGACCTTGAAATACAGTTCCAGGTGACGGGAAATGAAATTTATGTATGTACTATACACTTTTGGTTTGGGAAACAATTTGTGTTACTAATTTTCCTTATCGAGTAAAATAAATCTGGACTAAATCGTATCCAATAACACTTGAAATATATGTTTGTCGCATGTTCCAAATTTTATCGGGCTGGAGACGTGGAAATAAAAAAAATACCCGACAGAATTCACATTGCTAAAATTTTTGTATTGTGGCTTGATTTCGCTTTAATTTAATTTTTTAAGTAAATGCTAATGTATTTCGGGTGTATATTAACAGCAATTTAATGAAAGTCAAACGATACATGAATATAAATATAATTTTAATAAAAACAATATATTTTATTTAAGGTTTAAATTTTCGATTTTCAAAATGCAAACTTTTGACAAAGAAGAAAGTCCGCAACTGCAGATTCATGACGCGTTGCGTGGGATTATTCTGCGAAATAAACAAGCTACAGCAGCTCCAGGGCAGTTTCTGAAAGTCAAACTTGAACCAAGCGGAGGCAGCGGTAAGTGTGCCGGAAGTTACATTATTGTAACTGGAGCTCATCTTGTTTAAAATTGATTCAGATTGATATGCTTTGTCTGAATTCCTTGTCGTACTTGGGTTGGCTAGTATTCACAACTCACAACGTGTTTCATTTTACCATTTAGAAGGAAGAATTCTGTCTTGTTTACAATCGGCTAACGAGAAAATAAAGCTTCTGCTCGTGATACCACAATTATGCTCAAGGATTATCCACGGAAGCCCTGAAACGGAAGCTGCTCTCGGATTTGAATGCACCGAAGCTCTGTATCAGCTCTTTATCAATCAATTTGTAAGTTGGATTTTGGGAATTTAAGTAGAGTAACCAAATGTTTGAAATAAGGGCTGTAACGTTGTAAGGAAAGGTGCTTAAAATCCCAGCGGTTCGATTCGAAGCCTCCAAACACAAATTAAATTCTGGTTCACATTTCATAAATCAGAGTTTTATTTTTTACACGAATCGAGCCTGCAGTTAGCATTCCTGACACGAGCACTACTTTTTTGTAGATTCGCCCACGCCAACATGCTTGTCAAATGTCATTTTTCCTGTCAATGTACAGTGCGATGTTAATATAAAAAATAACTGAGAACCAAAGCTTCAATTCCTGTTGCGTCTCTACCAGATTTCAATAATTTTTCTCATAATTTTTTATCGGAATGCTTTTTTTCCCTCCAGACTTGGGCTGAATCCAAGAAAGACTTGTTTAAGTTATCTGTCAGATGTTGGACGTCTTCAATTCCTTCTCCTGAGAGTGATGGGAGTCATAACGGGAGAACAATGGGAACGGGAACTGAAATGGAAATCCACCGAAAACCTGGAGTGTCTCCTGACAAGAGTGCATTTCGCTGCTCAAGCACTCATGTGAACACGACCAAATTAGAAATGATCCGAGGAGAAGATGAAATGGGAAATGGTTGGGATTCGGACGCCTTGCTGGAAAACGCTATTGTCGAGGCATTCATGCAGATAGAACGGGAAGGAATAATTGACGACGAGCCAAGTCAGGATA
>VNWX01000782.1:0-18612 GCA_009869905.1 Ceratophysella communis | reverse complement strand
GACTCCATCTCAGACACGCGTTTTCTGAACTTGTCCACTTCCGAGTGGAACACGCTCACTTCTGCCGAGTGATGCGCGAGCTTCCGCTGCAGTTCTTTGATTTCACTGTCTTTGCTAGCAATCGTGCTCTTGGATTTGCTCACAGCTTCCTTCAGACTTGACTCCGCTTTGGAATTCTGGGCAACGGTTGACTCCAGTTTAGACACTTTCTGACGCAATTGACTCGCTTCGGATTCAGCAGAAGAAGCTGAAGCTAGCTTCTGCTCCAGTTCCAGAACCGCGTCTTGCTGGCAGCGAAGCTCTTTGTTCAAGGACTTTTCTCGCTGCTCAAGGCCAGATAAGTTCGTGTGCAATTCTGAAATCTGTCCTTCCCTTTTACTCAACTCATCCTTCAAATCACGAATTTGCTTTTCAGTTTCGGCTCTGGCATTTCGGAGTTCGTTGATCTGGGAAACTGACTCGTCGTGTTCGGACTCAAACTTGACACGCTCTCGACGGTCTCGCTCCATGTTCTTCAGAACGGTTTCATGCTCTGCTTCGAGGCTTCGTTTCATTTGCGTGATTTCCACGAGCTGGCTTTCGCGCTCGATCAACTCTGCTCTAGCTTTCTCGAGATCCGCCTGCGTGGTCAGCAACTGCAAAAAAAAATTATCAAAATATTAACGCCAAGTCGGGCTTGTACTTATCGCGTAATATAAAGTGAAAGTTTGATAAGTTTTATTCAGTCCCATCCAGAACTGGAGAAGGAGGTCAGAGCGAAGCGACAAAAATGGCAACACAACAGCCAAACCCGCAGTGACGACGACTGCACAAACTGGGTTGAAAGCATCGGCTACTTCGTCGCTAATGCTAATCGCGGACGCATTATTTAAATTCAACACAGTCTCAATCAACGGAAAATGACTGTTAACAGGTTAACTGGCAATGGATAGTGAAAACCCACAAGTCTGTTAAGAAATTATTGGCGACAAAGTCACGCGTGCGGGAAACCCATTTTTTATGGAATATAATTTGTGGATAGGATTGAAAAAGAGACTGAATGCGCAGTCGGATGAGCTCACCGTTTCCTTCAGGCTCGACTCCGCTTTGGAATTCTGGTCAACAGTCGACTCCAGCTGAGACACTTTTTGTCGAAGTTGATTCGCTTCGGTTTCAACAGAAGAAGCTGACGACAGTTTCTGCTCCAGTTGCAAAATCGCGTCTTTCTGGGAGCGAAGCTCTTCGTTCAAAGAGTTTTCTTGCTGTTCAAGGGCAGATAACTTCGTATTTAATTCCGAACCCCGTTCGTCTCTTTTACTCAATTCGTTCTTCAAATCTCGAATTTGCTTCTCCAATTCGGCTCTGCAGTTTTGGAGTTCAGTGATCTGCGAAACGGACTCGCCGTGTTCCGACTCAACCGCCGCACGCTCCAGACGGTCTCGCTCCAAGTTCTTCAGAACGGCTGCATGCTCTGCCTTGAGGTTTTGGTTGACTTCCGTGATTTCTTTGAGCTCAGTCTCGCGTTCGATCGAACCTGCTTTTGCTTTCTGGAGCTCCGCTTCAGTGTTCAGCAACTATAAGCAATTTAAATACTTTATTAGAATCGTTACAAAAAAATTAGTTAAATAATTACTTGCGTCGATTTTATGCTTGCAATTGGAATCATTAATCGACAGTTTAAAACAGGTTTTTGTACTCACTGCTTCCTTCAAGCTGGATTCGGCCTTGGAATTCTGGGCTAGGGTGGATTCCAGCTCAGACACTTGCTGACGAAGCTGGTTCGCTTCGGATTCGACAGCAGAAGCTGAAACCAGCTTTTGTTGGAGTTCCAGAACCGTGTCTTGATGGGAGCGAAGCTCTTCGTTCAAGCACTTTTCTCGCTTCTCAATGTCCGATAATTTTGTACTCGATTCCGAAATGCGCTCTTCCCTTTTACTCAACGCATCCTTCAAATCACGGATTTGCTCTTCTAACTCGACTCTCGAATTTCGGAGTTCGCTGATCTGGGAAATGAGCTCGCCGTGCTCAGACTCAAGAGCGACCTGCTTGAGATGGTCATGATCCAAGTTTCTCACCATCGTTTCATGCTCTGTTTTGAGTCTTCGGTTCATTTCCGTGATTTCTTTGAGCTCACTTTCGCGTTCGATTAAATCTGCTCGTGCTCTCTGGAGATCCGTCTCCATGTTCAGCAACTGCAAGTGAAAGGACTTCAATATTAATACCAGTTCAGTGTTTGTATCCTAAAGCGACTGTTTAAACCCCAGTTGGAGCTGCTCACTCACTGTTTCCTTCAGACTGGACTCGGCTTTGGAATTCTGGGCAATGGTCGATTCCAGCTGAGACACTTTTTGGAGCAGTTGATTCGCATCGGTTTCAGCAGACGAAGCTGAAGACAACTTCTGTTGAAGTTCCAGAACCGTGTCTCGTTGGGAGCGAAGCTCTTCGGTCAAAGACTTTTCTCGCTTTTCAAGGTCCGATAACTTCGTATTTGATTCCGAAAGCCGTTCTTCCCTTTTACTCAACTCATCCTTCAAATCTCGGATTTGCTTTTCCAATTCGGCTCTGGAACTTTGGAGTTCGCTGATCTGGGAAATAGACTCGCCGTGTTCTGACTCAAACTTGACACGCTGGAGGTGGTCTCGGTCCAAATTTCGGAGAATCGTTTCATTCTCGGCTTTGAGGTTTCGGTTCAATTCTGTGATTTCCTTGAGCTCACTTTCGCGTTCTATCAAATCCGCTCTTGCTTTCTGGAGATCTGCTTGTGTGTTCAGCAACTACAAGAGAAATACTTTGAGTTAAAACATTATCTAACGCCAATTCGCTGCTTGTATTACAAAAACCACAAGCGACGGGGTAAAGCGCATTTGGGCGAGGTAGCAGAGAAGCGTCATTACCAGGTGCTTGACCTTTGCGGTTTCTTGTTTGGCGAAGCCTTCGAGCTGGTCCATGTCCTCCTGCACTCGTGTCAACTTGCTGGAATAGGACTCCTCTCTGCTCTTCAGACTCTCCTCCAGCTTTCTCTTCTCGACGCGGACTTTCTCCAGCTCGTCGTCCTTCGCGCTGTACTTCCACGCAAAGTCTGCTTCCTGATTCTGAATCTTCTCCTCATACGTTTTCTTCTGAGCCTCCAACTTCCGAGTCCACTCCGCAGTCACTTTCTTGATCTCTTGGTCCAGCATTTCCTGAGTCTTCTGACGAGCGGCTGCAGCTGAATTGGACGTGCGAGAAGACTGTGCTGTCGAGCTGGAGTTAGGACTCAGTTGCTCGTCAATCGTATGCAGGTCCACCAGACTGGCCAGGGAGCTTTGACGAGAGCCCAAATTATTCGGTGTATTTGTGCCCTGCAAAGTAAAACCGTGAAGACGTATGGATTAGTAATGAAATTCTAAAAAACAAAAAGCGTTTATAGGGGTCGTATGACATATAATATTCCGTCTCTGACCTGAGTACTTCCGCCCACTCGTCGATCTCCTCCGCCGAAAGGGTTGGCTAATGGACTGGTCAGTTGACCCAGGTCTCCCACTTCTTCTTCAATCTTCTTCTTGAGCTTGGCGAACATCTTCAGACCTCTGCGGGTGAACTCGCTGTCTTGAGATGTGTATTAATGCGTTGTAAGTCTCTCTGGCTTGTGTGTAGATGAATGCAGACAACCACGTAAATGTGACCAACGCCACCGAATGATGCCAGACAGCGAACGAGAAGATCAAAGTAGGTAGCTGGTGGTGTAGCCCTGCTACAGATAATCAATGTCTAATGTGTAATTTGTCATGTGAAAAGGAAATCAAAAATTCTGGAGCTATTCTATGGCGAGATCCTTTGACAATCAAGGGAAAGGTTCAAGGTACAGGGTTCAACTTTAATTAGCCATTACATTAAACACATAAATTATTTTGCTGTATTAGAAAATGTTGAATGTTGAACAATCAATGTTGAAATCAAACATGTCCGAGATCTCTTCGAGTTCTGTTATGTCATATGTATGAGTTATGAGTTATGATGATGTTTATGTTATTATTGAGTTATGTAGAGCATACCAGGCTTGCCGCTACCAACTTAGCCGTCGTTTGAGCCGATGAGTTGAAAAGATTATAAGTTACAGCTATTTGAGCTCAGCTCGTCTAAACTCGTTCAACATGCGACTTGCTTGGCTTCAAAAATGAATAGGCTGATCTTCGAGGTCAGAGGTCAAATATGCACAGAATTAGAAGTGTAATATTGTAATATTGTCAGAGGTATTAGGTGAATTTAGAATTTCTGTCTGTCTGTTTGACATAATTAAAATTCAAAAATGTTCGGGAACGGTGATTCACTCTTCTGGCTTCAGGTCGTGTTTGGGCTGAGTTTAGTCTTTCTTCCACTTCTCCTCTCACGCTAGCTATCTGCCATTATTATTGATTATGGCATGGCAGTTCGTGGTCAGTCGCCTCTACAAAACGACGCCAATGAAATAATACTGGCGACTGACTGGCATGGCATGATGACCCTAGCATCTGGCATGGTACTGCAGTCCGCCTGCTCTCTTATCATTAGTTGCTCCAAGACAATCCTGTGACGTGTCACGTGTCACGGTGTCACCTCACCAATACTAGCTCAACCTAACCAATCAAATGCTAAAGGCCCAATTCTCGGACTTCGGGTTGTATACAAATTCTGTTTTATTTCTACTCAAATGTATATTTATATTATAATTGCCTTAGAATTATTATGCCTTAAAATAGGCTGTGTAAGACAAAGTTTCTGTGTCCTGGCTCGTCATCCTTGTCTCACTTCTCACTGTCCATTTCCTTGCAGATCGGGTTTTCTTTCATTGCTTCGTCCGGCTGTGTTTCGACCAAAAGAGCCACCAGAACAACGGAGAGCAGCAGACCTACGATGAGCAGTGCCACCGCGAAGCTGTACCAAAACCCATGGAAAAATCGCCGTCGGTTCGGACCGTAGCTCGTTGGCTCTTCCAACCGGAAGTACTGCACGGACAAAACATCATTTAAAAATGTGGAACCAAGCCAGCGTTTATATTTGGCGTTTATTGGCGTTTGGTGACTCACACGAAGCAGCATGGCGGCCACCAGCAATGCTTTAGAAGTAGGGCTAGAGGTCTGTGGAAACTTGACCCCGAATTGGTCCGGCTCACCCAAACGGTCCTCCCAGTTCCTTTTGATGGCGCCTATCTCCTTGACCCTTCCGCCCTGCGGTCCTCCAGGCGGATAAATGGAGTACTGGACCTGCTTGTAGCCCTTGCCTACGCTGGGCACGAGGCGGAAGAGCTCCAAGCCCGCCTCGTCGTACATGGCGTAGACAGTCCCGCTTCCGGACGCACACAGATTCGCCATGAAACCCACTTTTCGAATCGACCCAAACGCACCCGCTTCATTCCGCACCGTGCACTTCTACGCAAGTATCGAAATTGATTAGTTCGAAAGCCACACTGCAAGAACTGAACGTTTCAAGCATGAGTTCTGGGAATATAATGAACCTCAGTTGTGCCGGTCAAGTGGAAGACCAAGCCGCCCTGTGGACCCATGACCGTGAAGTCTACTTCGCGAACCTTCAGCGGATAGCTGTCACTCTCTTCGAGTGTCTCTGCAGCGAAGTAGAGTCGCTCCTTGGTCTCAGACACGATCTCGTACTTGTTCTTTGTTACCTCTCCTTCCGGAAACACTGTGCAAACCCAAAGTCTCTGTTTGATCTTCTATGAGAACCCGCACCGGATTTTGTTAGTTTGACTAAAACTAAACGAATTTGTGCACCTGTGTCGAACTCCTTGCCAGCCACGTCCACGAAAACTCGCTCAAGAGGAAGTACGGCCTCCATGCCAGGCAGACAGTCCGAAACTTCACTTTCTGTAAACGGGCACAAGTTCCGATGATAATTTTCCACTTTTCGATCTCCGTTAGTATGTATAAAAAGATTGAGTTCTTTTCTTACCGGTGAAGCCGTTGCTGGACCAGCCCGACAAGCCTGGTTTGGGTTCTGGTCGAACAGCCAGAAGCGCCGCTTTCTGTGCCTCAGACCGATTTCGGTTCATGTTTCGCATAATTGTCTCTCTGTCCGTTTGACTGATTTCAGTGGAGGTCAGGTGCGGGAATTCAGACGGTCCTGCCAAGAAAGAACTGAGACTAGGTCAGGCCAGTGCTTATTAGACGCAGCCGTTGCTGCTCTCCCGTCCTTTAGAATTGGAAACCCACCCTCATCGCTCGTGTCCGAGGACTTTCTCTCATTCTTCGGCTGCGCTGGTTCGACCGTGATTTTGACATCCGCTTTGCTGGAACTAGGCGGAACAACCGGAGTCGCTTTGTTGTCAGGACTCGGAGCAGCTGGATCCGTCTTCTCGGCCCCTGAAGGACCTGATGAGAACCAGGACATGTTTATATAGTTCGATAACAGAGCTAGTCTGTGGCGTGGAGAAATTCGGTAGAAATGGACACGACTCCACACCTATGCTGTGAGCGAGTACGTATACCCTTCGTCCATTAACCTAACATATTACAAAATGCTAACCGAAAATAAATTTACAAACACGAGCGTCCTGGTTTATTGTAAAGTTGTTTATTTCTGGATTCTACAATGGATGGACCCGTTGGCATGTCAACTTTAGCACTCAAACTAGAATTCAAAGTGAAAAGAGTTCTATCTATTCTAAGTTTCCAAGAACGCGAGTCACAGTCACAACTCTCGGAGATGACATTCGTCTACTCTGTCAGCTTTCAAGGCACGGACTTCATAGAGGTGACAACTCTATACAAATACAACTAATTCTGGGTTCAATCTGCAGAGAGGCTGCTCATCTTGAGAGAATTCAAGGCGGTATCATTTGTCGGCCAGCGTGACCTGACTCGTGGACTGCAGTGCACTAAACGAAATCGCATTGCGACTCCGCTCCAGCTTCCGGTTGAGCAGCACTATTTTGTAAGACAACCCCAGACCCAACACCGCTGTGACCAGCCCTTGGAACACAACCACCACCCATAAACTCGTTGATCCTGTCGAGCCGTCGGTGCAGCATGGCCGAATCCAGGTTTCATCGCTGGCTGGAGTCGGGGACATCAAGTCCTCGGTAGCTGGCTCCATTTCTGCTGGGTTTTGGATGCCGAGTTGAAGCTCAACCACGTCTTTCTCGCGGAAGGTCATGTTCACATAGTTGGCCACATTGAGCAGGGAGTAACGGGACGAGTAGTAAGAACTTGAGCGAGCCGATTGCAGCCCGGACCGCAGGAAGGGCAGGCCGAAGGTCGAGTTAATCATATGAATTGGCAGGGCGTGGTGGACCACCGGAAGGCTCTGTAGAGTCCCGCATGGCTTTGTGGGCACGAACTTGTCGCCGTGAAGCATCAAGTACGCAGAGCACGGCAATGTCACTTCCGTGGCCCCGTACTTCTGCGGTGGAACCATTTCGTCCGGTCGGCCGTCACTCCGAATCAAGAGCGTTGTCAGAGTATTTGTGGTGACCACGAATTTGTTGGAACCAACTTGTTGGACGAGTGGAAGTCGGCTGTCCTGACTGGACACGTGATGCTCGCAGTCGATCCCGCAGAAGGTCTTCACGTTCTCGATCAGCACTTGGTCGCTGCTCTTTTCAGCCGCCGCGGCAATGGCGTTAATGCAATTGTCTCTCGCCGCTCGGTTGCTCGTCTCGGGAACACGACAGAAGCCACCTCCCGTGAAGTCACAGGACGTCTCAAAAATGACCTTGCTCGTTTTCTCGTGCACCAAGTGGAGGGAGCTGAGGCGTGAGCTCTTGGACGCGACACTGCAGAGCTCGTCGTTGTAGAAGAACTGCGGCTGAGTCACTTTCAGCGCCTTGTAGACCAGAGCGGACCTTTTCACCGGAACAAGAACTCGTACGAATAGAGAGTTGCTGCCCACGACGCAGTCCGCCACCGGAAACTGGTACATGCCCACTGTGGAGCTGATCACCGGCGTATAACTCGACTTCTGAGCCGCGAGTTGAGCACGGATGCTCTGCAAGGCTCTGTCCAGTCGGCCCAGCCTCAGCAGCGAGTACGGAATCAAGTTGTTCCGACAGTCGGAAATGGCGTCTCTCCATCGCGTGATTTCTGCGTATGACTGAAGCGTCATCAGACTTTGGAGTGCAAGGATCATACTGGCAGTTTCCCCACCCTCTGTCGTCGTGTAGTTCACGTAGTTGACCATGAAGTTGTCCCGAATCTGATCGTAGACCGTCGAATTAACGGTGGAATTGAAGTCCGTGATCCCCTCCTCGAAAAAGGAAGCCACTGCGCACTTCTCGATGAGTGAGCGGTACTCGGCCAGTCCCAAGTCCCTGACCGTGATTCCCAGCCATGGTTCTGTTCTGAGCAGAGCCTCGCAGTCGTCGAAGGGCAGATGCGAATTCAGGAACTTTTTGCTCCGAGCGGCAGTGGAGCTTCGGGGCAGCGGTGACGGGTAAATGTCCGTTAGGTTCGCTTTGAGCTGCGTGAGAAGAGAGGAGAGATGGTAGACGACAGGGCAGGTGAACGTCCATCCCGCCGATGGCGGGTACTTCCCGTCGTTACGACACAGGAAGCGCGGCAGGGCTCGTGGCTCAGCGGACACGGTGGAAGATGTGGCGGACAACTCGGGGTACATTTTGAACTCAAAGACGAGTGGAACGAGTTTCTCGTAGAAGTGGAGAGGAAGGTCGTCCATCTCTTCGACGTAAATGCCAGGAACGATCACGCCTTCTCGGCCGCTTGATCCCGGAAAGTCTTCTGCTCTGATCAGCCTCAATATGGCGCTCCACATGGTCACAGTCACAAGAATGAAAAGCTCCATTTTACAGTTCGCTGGATCTGGAAAATTGGAAATATTTAGCACTTATGGACCTTACTGAGGCACTGTTAAACTGTTAAATCTCTGGTTTTTGGTGCAGGTTTCATTTTTAAATACCTACTCACCGGAGTCTTGATATCTCGGTTATTCCATGATTTTTTTTTATTCGCTCGAAAAGAGAGGTTTACATTCTCTACTATTCTGTATTAGAGGAAAGGTTGAGCCTTTCGACATTCGACAAATGAGCTAAGAATCTTAAGACTTATTAATTTGCTGTTTGCTGTGCAATCGAAAACCAGTAGTGCCAAGTCCCACTCAGTCAGTTGTTGACTTTTGAATTGTGATGATGGACTAATCAGCCAGAAACCGGAAGAAGCACAGACTCCTTCCTTGCACGAGGATTGAGACTGAAGCTGCCAAGTGTCAGCAGCACATTCTGCTCCATAGTCTTATCTTCTTCAGATTAGCTCTTCCGTCGTCTTGGTCTTCTTGGTGTCAACTTTTAAGTGAGACGCTGCGCTGGCAGACTCGTAGTGAATGTCCAGATAAGAGCAACGACCGATTTGTAGGTATTTCCAAAGGAATTTCCGATGGGACAACTGCATTCGACGAATCGCTCAATATACTCTGTCCCGAGCAGATGACTGCTCACTCGAATCAATCATTTGTTTCGCCAAGCCTTCCTTTATTCTGCTCGTCTACTCATAAATACAGATAAAATTTTACTAAGGAACTAACGATCAAAGTCAAAGGGTTTCACGGGTCAAAGTTCAAATTTCAAAGTTCAGGGGACTTTGCTACAAAATTAACTAATTCCTGAAAACCAATTTAGCTCATTTTTGTCACTTCTGATTTCTCCTGGTCATCCGGTGACATTCTTTTCCTTTTCTGTCTTGGCTACTGTGTCTGACTCATCCGACTCGCGAGATTCGTTCCAGGGCTGGACTTCGCCAGAGGCGAAGAGACTGTACACCATCGCTCCCAGCAGATAGATCCCTGATGCGATGTAAAATACTTTGTGCCATTGCTCCAGCGTTTGCTAGAAAACCAAATTAAATCAGGGTAAGCTGGGCCCCTGGTCAGATGGGCATCAGATCACAAAACAAGTACATAGGTACCTGGCCATTGGTCAAGGCTCCGGCAGTGATGGGTGCTATCCAACCAGGAATCGTGGCTGCGGCGTTGGCCAAACCCAGCATCGTCCCTGGTTTGCGACAATCAATTTCAAGTCAAAAGAACTATTCAATCGAGGTCGCTGCGGCGTAGCATTAAAGTGGTTTTGACTTACCTGCAAAATTGGGTGCAATGTCGAGATGGTTGCTAAGAAAGGCAGAGTACTTGGCACCCAGCAGCCCAACAGCCAGAGTGAAGATGAGCATGGTTGCAGTCGGGTCATCCCCAACGCATGTGAGCACGAGCAGCAAGATTCCTGGTAATGCCATGCCTGCAAATCCAAATCACACTCAAAATTTATCACGTAGAAAACGGGACTTGACATCCCGGAAACGGGCATGAGTTCATACAAATGATTCCGGAGAGCTTGCGAACGTTTCCAGTGCTCAACTTCTCCGAGCTGCGAAGGTAGTCAGCAAACGTTCCGTACATAATTCCGAAGAACCACATGGTCACATACGGAATGGCCGACAGCAAGGAGTTCTAAAGACGGAAAGTTAACGGTAAACAACATCTAGATTTCACTGACTCGTCGTAGGTATTTGCGAATGCTTAATTTACACTTTTGATGTCGAATTTGAGGATGTTTTTGAGGTAGGTGGGAATGAGAATGAGGAGAGTCCAGAAGCCCCAAGCTGCCGCCAGGTTGGCGACCATCAACGCCACGAACGGAACAGACCTCAGCATTTCCAACCATGGAACCTTCAGCTTTCGGGAGCTCGTTGCATGGCCTCCGCTGCTCAGCGCTTCTTCCAAGTACTTGATCTCTGATTCACTGATTCTGGGATGGTCCTTGTGGTCGGTCAAACACAAAGAAGTACCACAGCACGCCCCAGACAATCGGCACTAGGGAGAAATTAGGATTGACAGTAAACAAACAAACGTGTAAGTAATTCACTAAAAAATTGAAAAAAGTTGAATTTCCAAATATCGTAGAAAGAAATTGCTGTGACAAGACGGAATTCAGATCAAACAAGCGTTAGACGCGCATGTTTCCAATTGAGGAGCAACAAAAGTGTCAATTAAGTTAAATACTTACTGCCGCCCATGATGTAGAACACGGCACGCCAGCCCATGGCGGAAATGATGTAGCCCCCAAGGGGAAGGGCGATCACAGTTCCAGCCTGAGCACCTGCAATTAAATATCAACAGTCCGTGTTGACAGAGTGGCGATGATAGATTACATGGTGATCAGGCCATTGTAATTTCTGCTTCGTGTGGCGAACCTGAGTAGACGAAAGTAGACATGCGAGATCGCTCCATGGGCGGTGTCCACCTGGCGAGCATGGCGTGCATTGACGGGTACGTCGCTCCCTGAAAACAACCAGCACGCCAATAACACTCCATCAGATAATTTAATACTGGTAACTGTATTAAATAGCATCGTTCCTAATCGGAAGTATAGCGGAAGCTATAGATCGTCATAATATGTACCTCACAAAGTCCGAGCAGAAAGCGCAGACAAATGAGTTTCGTTGGATTTTCATCGGCGGCCCAGGGAACGAGAAGTGTGAAGATGCCCGAGAGAAAAATGGACAGACCGAAAATGTACTTGGCTCCAAAGATCTCCGCAAATCGACCTCCAGGAATCTAGCACGATATCAGTTCAAAGCCGGTCAATACTTGAGTTTAGATTGGTCAAAATCTGAACCTGAAGATCGAAGGTCAATTGACCTCTTCTCCTCACCTGCAGAAAGATGTATCCCCAGAAGAAGGCTCCGGTAACGAGTGCCTGCGTGCTTTCGTTCCAGTTGTACTCGCCCTCTTCCTGCAATAACAACGAATAAGAGTCCAAATTCCGAAGCCATGTTTTACCGGCTCGGCTAAGCTTAAAATTTTGAAGCTATACGACATACATTTTGACTTGTTGCTGAAGCTTGGAAGCTCTGATTGGAGGTCAAGGCCACACTCGTCCTGCTGGAACTATGGAACTCACAGTTGAACAATGACAATAAAAACTTAATGTCTGAGGGGACATGACTGGAGTGTGAATGAGGTTTGAATGAGTGACAGTGAGAGCGTACCTATTGTGGTTGGACCTGGCCATGGCCACAATGGCTATGCTCATGTTGATACGGAGCATGTAGTTCAGAATAAACCCAAAAAACGCCAACAGGCCCAGGGCGTACCGAGCTGGAAACTCAGCTAAAAATCACAAATAATTTCGCTTTCCTAATTTTAATGCTACATCAAAGCTCGATGCAAGCAGGGCTGTCCTTCATCAATGGACATCAAATTATTTGCAAGCCGTGAAGCATAAGCCTTTGGAAACGCTGATCCGTGTCAAAATTAGAGAAAATACCGGCCTGGACCAATTTCTAAATACTTTTTTGGGGATTTAATTTTAATGGGTTCGAAAGATGGACTTACTTCGGATTATGGCTACACTACTGCGCTGGAGAAACGAAGTTGTTTTTGGACTATTCGCCTCTTCGCTCGTCTCACCCGTCGCCATCATCCGGAAGTTAAAGTATTAAACTCGAGATTTCGTGAACAGAAATATAGAAATACGCCTTTAAAAAACTACGACTAGCAAATAGCAAGTTTCTGAACTAATAAAACAGAGCCCCGGACAGTTGAAGTTGTTGATAACAATGGAGTCATGCGATGCCTGACCCTGAACAGCTTCACTGCTGGACTGAACTGAGAAGCTCCCTTGGAGCACAGTTCTGTTAAATACGGTCAAGGAACGGAAAGAAGCAGGTCACCTACATCTCCTCAAGTTCAAGGACGGAAATGCAGGACATCATTTCTCTGCATAAGATGCTCTGTGGGTCTCAAGGTCAATCCAGCTCGAGCCAAGGACCCTTCCTGTCCTTCCTTTCAGAAGAGTCCCATCCCAAGTTCAATGTCAAGGAAAGGGAAGCGTTCTAAGGCCCTCACACATACTAATTGGCTCCGTCGTCATACCTAGACATTTGTTTTGCACATCATAGCTCGACTGAAGAAGATGACTGGCGGCGCTAGTAAACACCACCACCGAGTCGAACTCCTTTTACTGATCATGATTGATTATCTACCTGAGAACATTCTATGCATGTATGGATATAAATTTGCTTGAAGTAAGGACTAATTAAGAATTAGATAATTGTAATGTGGTAACAGTTCTAACTTAAGTAAGAGCCGAAACTAGTGATTAAATTTTAGCCTTCCTTGAGACGTTACTAAGAAAAGGACGCCTCTCCTCTACTCCGCTCCGCCCGCCAAACTCATACTTCGCCTCAGCTTCCGCTCAATCGCTTTGAATAAGTTAATTGTGACTCAAATTGCAACTAAATGTAGGAGTGGGATTTAGCATTTAATTGAGTTATTTAAACCCGGCGACAGTGCACTTCCCGGTTCAGGATGAGTCAAACGTTGACTCGCATCACGTCTGCTTTTGTTCGTCGGACTGCAGCTCCAATTCCTAGGTTAGACAAAGGCATGATTCTTTTGCGTCATCTCTCTGTTTTCGCTAAATTGGATGTGCGTTTATGGTTTAGGTCAGAACTTGAACACCGCCCTAAATTCCTATCTATACATACTTGACCGGCATAAAAAATATCTATTTTTAACAATATGTAATTTTAGGCGTCACTGAGCTTTGTGTTATGCAATCATAATCATGGCAAGTTACGAAACAAAAATGTCCAGTTCGTGAGTTTTGGTATTGACTCAACAGACAGACTACAACATACAATGCTCGTCTGTTTATTTACTTACTAATGGTGTCAATAATAATTATTGCACTTTTACTGTTTACAGGATAGTGAGTTGCAATTTTAACTTTAGTTGCTTTGCAGGAGTTTGAGCAGGACGTCAAGCGCCAGCATCGGAACGACGGTAAACAAAGAGGAAGTCGACAAGTTTGAGAAGCTTGCAGCCGACTGGTGGAACCCACACGGAGACTTCAAGCCTCTGCATTCCATGAACATGCTCAGGTCTTTTAGTTGTCAGTCTAACTAGCAATTAAATGTAGCTGGCGGTGACTGATCCATTAGCCTTTGTATCTGATTAATTGATTATATTTTAACTGACTTTCGTTTCTGTGCAGGGTTGAACTCATAAGAAATGGTCTTCTGAATGCTGGTCAAATTCCCACCATCGACACTGAGTTTCCACTTCAAGGCAAGACGATTCTTGACATTGGATGTGGCGGTGGCATCCTGGCACAGGTACCATTACTAAAATATGACCTACAATCGGAATAGACACAACGGAAGTGATAATTTGTCATTCACAGCCGCTGGGTCGACTTGGAGCTCAAGTGGTCGGCCTGGACGCCGGCCAAGAGAACGTTCATGTGGCTGAGGCAGCTCTGAGCCCAGATCTTCGAGACAATGTCCAGTTCCTGTGCACCACGGCCGAGGACTACAGTAGTTCTCATCCTGAAGTTCAGTTTGACGCCGTGGTGGCCTCGGAAGTGATTGAGCATGTTCAGGACCCCAAGCTCTTTCTCCAGGTCGCCTCACAGTTGGTCAAGGTAACAGTATTAGCGTAATGATCCGGCCAATACATTACCGCTAACGTCATTGTAACTCGGTCTGAAATCCGTAGCCTTCAGGCTCTATTTTTTGTGACCACGCTGAATCGAACACAGTTGTCCTGGATGGCAGGAATTGTCGCTGCCGAGTACCTTCTGCGTCTCGTTCCAATCGGAACGCATCAGTGGAAAAACTTTATTTCACCGGAGGAGGTTCAGAAGGAACTTATCGCGAGTAAGCCCAGCAGAACTATTAGTAGGCGATCTTGGTTTCGTAGTGTGAAGTGTGAACTTTGACAAACGGGTTGTGACCTTGCAGACGGATGCAGAACGCGCCTAGTCCACGGAATGTGTTACAACCCGCTGAGCAACGCCTGGAGTTGGACGAGGTCAACGTCCATCAATTATGCCCTGCACGCCGTCAAGACTGCCTAGCGAGGACCTCCCTCTTATTCATTAGCTCCCGTTGAACGAGTCTTCTAGCCCGAGATAGTCTAGGCCTATGAGGGACACTGCACGCTCCAACTCCAAGTCACGTACGCATCCTTCAAAACATGTGCATCACTCAGCCGGTGAAGCTATTAATGCACTCATTCAAGAATGCCTAATGACAGGCAGAACGTTCGAGCGCCTTGCAAGAACCGTAAAGCTGAGGCTAATTAGTCACCTTCCTAATCGACGTAACTCTGTTTTCTGCTATTTCACAGTTGTACTTAAATGTTATGCAAATTGGTAATCGAGGTCTTGGGCGAGTGTTGATGTTCTTTTCTTAATTAGGTCAACTCGAAAGTCCGGAGAGACAGTGAATGGCTAGAGCTTCAGCTCGCTCCATTTCTAATTCCAATTGTTTGAAACACTAAGCTTGCAAATCTGAATTAAAGAACGCAGCCCAACAAGCACGAATGTTGTTAAAATATTTATTGAGTTAATCGCAGTCGCCAGCACTCAATTCAAATCAGTTGGAAAATAACATCAGATCAAAAATCAGATTTCATTTCCATGTTTTAAGAAGCCGAGGCCGAGTGACCTGGATCCCTTTCATTGAACAGAAAAGGGTTTGTTTTGTTCGAACTCCTCACCTTGACTTTCCTTTTCTTAGCAAGGACAAGGGCCAGGTACTTAGGAGCAGAACAAGGAAATTGAGTCCCATTTCCTCTGACCTTCAGCACTGCTCCATTGCTCTTGCTTCCGCTCAGACCCAACTTCCCTGCTGACCTTCTTGCCCTATAGCGATGACCATGGAGGTGGAGGCAGGTGCCCGAAATCGAGAGTCTGTGTCGTCCACTGCAGCCGAAAGCAATCGTGACCTTGCATGGCTTCCGCCCAAGCCTTCCACTGGTAGGGTTAATTGTACTTCTATCCTGACTTATTTAATTTATGCTTTCTGAGGCTGACGTGCGTCTTGCAATGATTGAATTTTATGCTCTGCTCAGGCTTCGAGATTCCGACTCGTTACGTCATGGCCGTTCTGGCTTTCTTCGGCTTCGTGCTCAACTACATGCTTCGAATCAACATGAGCATCGCCCTCGTGGCCATGGTCAGGAGAAACTCAAGGTAAGCAAAAAGCTTCCTGTCGATGGTCCTGTTTTCGTAATACGACCTTAAAATCATTCGTCAAATTTGCAGCATCTTCGGACTCAGCCTTGGAAATCTCACTCAAGAATCTCATACAAACTCAACAGTAATACTTTAGGATTGTTTCTACTTGAATTTCTTGGGAATAACTACGCAGAATTTAAGCGGGCGAGGGTGGAAGATGGGCCTGGTGTTGATGAGTGTGCTGCTGGTTTGTTTCAGGAAGACGGGGAGTTTGACTGGGATGACCAAGTGCAGTCTTTGATTACGGGTTCGTTCTTCTGGGGCTATGTCCTGACTCAGGTACGGACACAATGCCCGACTACCCGAAACGCCCCTGTTCTCATTGTAAACAATGTCGTGCTCAGATTCCGGGTGGACGATTCGCAGAGATCTTCGGCTCAAAATACATTTTCGGTTTTTCGATTCTGATGTCTGGCTTGGCCACGATTCTCATTCCGCTGGCGGCGAGCGAAAACCCACTCAAGCTTATTTGTCTGCGCGCTCTCCTGGGAATATTCGAGGTAGAAACCCTGAGGCAACGCGTAAAGCGGCGTCAGCTCATCACCTCGATATGTCTTTTACCAATTTGGGTCTTCCGCAGGGCGCGACGTATCCTTCAATGCACGCCATGCTGGCACGATGGGCCCCACCCGAAGAGAGATCCCGGTTCACGTCCATCGTCTATTCAGGCACTCAATCAACAACATTAATGCGTTCAGTTTTACCTAATTATTTATTTTTTTCCCCCATAATTGATTGAATGCAGGTTCACAGGCCGGAACGGTGCTGACGCTTCCGCTGTGCGGCCTCATAATTTCTGCCTGGGGATGGAGAGCTTCGTTCTATATCATGGGCGCACTGCCTGTATTCTGGACAGTTCTCTGGGTCTACTTCGTGTTCGACTCACCCGAAACGCACCCTCGAATCAGCGCCCAAGAATTGGCTTACTTGCGCAAAGCTCTCAAAGACTCTGCGGCATCCAGTAATTCTTCTGCCAAGGTAAATGACCAGTGTGTGCATGTGTATCGAATTCGCAGTATTTCGCATCTGGTCTGTTCTCAAATGAGACATGTGCTAACTTTGTTGAAATGCGTAGGTCCCCTGGCTCCGAATCGCGACATCGCTTCCGTTCTGGGCCATTTTGATTGCAGGATTGGCCAGCAACTGGGGATTCTGGACATTGCTCACGCTCATGCCCACTTACATGAAGACCATGCTCGGATTCGACATCAAAAAGGTAACTGTCCGTCCATTCATACAACATCTCTGTCCTTTAGATTCGCCAATTATTTCAATATTTGTCCAGAATTCATTACTGTCGTCCATTCCGTATCTGACGATGTGGTTCTTCGGCGTCGCTTTCAGTTTGCTTGCTGATCATTTCAGGAGCTCTGGCTTAATGTCCACCAAAAATGTCCGGAAACTCTCGACGTTCATTTGTAAGACTCTAAACTAAGCACAGCAGGAATTCAGTCTGGTTATCAAGGAATCCGTTATTTGTCCAGGTCTTGGGCTACCGGCTTGTGCGCAGTTCGGTGTGACTTTCGTAGGCGTAGCTACGATTCCAACGCTGGTGCTGTTCACGATTTCGGTGGGCTTTTGCGGAGCCAAGTACTCCGCTTACCTAAGCAACCATATTGACATCGCCCCTAACTATGCAGGTAATTCAAGCTATTAATTAATCCTGCTCGAACTCTACTGAAGCTTAAATGGCTGCTTCGAATTGCATTCTTAACAGGCACGCTCCTTGGAATCGGAAATGCTGTGAGCACCATTCCTGGCTGGTTAGCCCCGCTCGTAGCTGCTACCTTCACCAATGGAAATGTAAGGTTAAAGCATTTACCAATGCTAAACTTCTGCCCAAAAAATTGTTGGAAACTGAATTTCTACTTTGACTGCTTAGCAAACTCTGGAGCAATGGCACAAAGTTTTCTACATTGCAACGGGCATTTACATCCTCGGATTTCTGTTTTTCCTGTGCTTTGGATCCGGAGAAATTCAGCCTTGGAATTACGTAGCTGTCGCGACACCGGAGGTCCGCTCGTCAAGCACCACAGAGAAAGCTAAGCGTAAAATGTCGGACCTGAGCGCAGTTTCGTCCATCGTGACGCTCTCGTCGAGTCACTCGCTTCACAATGAAAACTACACTGGCAGACTCCCAGATAAATCTTAAATTAAATTAATCGCTCGAAATAATGACTTATATTTCTCCAAGAATTAGTCAATGCGCTTCCTAGCCTTTCAAGATCTATTTTTAACTTTCTATGTACCGGAATTTGAATATTTTAAGTATTAGTAATAGTTCCGTTCCCATCCAATCGTGCTCAAAAAATTCAGAAGGTCTCAAAACCGCAAAATTTGGTCACCTGTTGGCTAATTCGGCAGCAGGTAAGACAGTCAGTGCACCCGTCTTATCGCGAACTTGATCGATTCAATCGAGTTTTCTAGGTAAACTACTTCCGAGTCTCAAAATGGACATGCCTAGGTTCACATACAAGTATTATTGCATTCATTGAAATGGTGGCGTGGGGTCGGGGCTGTTCATTCAGGGAAATACTTGTTATTTTTAGGATGAAAAACGGGAAATACTGAAGCGGAGTCCTGAGAAACGACCAGTTACTTTTTATCAGGCATGACGCACGCTGTTTTCC
>VNWX01000781.1:0-18617 GCA_009869905.1 Ceratophysella communis | reverse complement strand
TTCTCGTGCAGAGCCGTCCCAGTGATTTAGAAATGGAACCACAAAGTTCACAATATTTGTGGCAAGGTTGAAGTACGGATGAGATACCAGCATTTTGCACATGCAATCGAGTGCAATGAGACCCATTTTTGTTTCAGTCTGGAAACAGAGATTTAAAATAATCATAATGTAATGTTGTATCCATATTTGGGATCATCCGTTTTTAAACTTACCTCAGTCAATCGAACTTTCTTCCGGGGCAAATATTTTCCAATAGTTTTTTCCAATTTCTGGAGGAAAAGCTTGTATTTACGGAGCAAATTACTCTCTTGTCCCTGCAGTTCCCTCGTTTCCTTTTTCACTGTCAATTGAAAATTTTGTGGGAACAGGAACGAAAAATATTAAGGAACTATGAATTAATCATCTGAAGTAATTCAGTTGACTTACATTTCACCCCTTCTTTATTCGTGTGCTTAATGGCGTAGGCTGGAAGTGCATCTTGAAATACGGTTAACAACGATATCGATGCCAGCTTAGGAACGCTGAACGATACGGCAGATTCATTAGTCTGCATCATGGCCAAAAGGCTATCCAAGTTCTTCATCTAAATACCAATATTTCATGGATTATAGACACCTTAAGTCGTATTGCTGTATGGGGATATTGAACTTGATTTGTTGTCTTACCCTATTCTCGGGATCCTCGAGAAACGAAGCAGAAAGAATTCCAATCTTCATCTTATATTCTGCTAATTTCTGCTTCCGCTGGGCTAGGAGCATAGCGGTACTAATAACTTTATTTCTATGATCCTCCGTTTCAAATGAAGGCTTCTGATTCATGGGTGTGACTTTGGTCATCTTCTGTAAGGCAGCATTTTCAGAGTCCTGATAGCCCTTCGCATGTTGGAACTTTGCCTCTTGCAGCTCTTCTTCATCAACAGTTCGTTCTTCAAATCCCCTCTTCGTTTTGACAGGAAGTAAGACACGATATGCCTTAGCAGATTCCATTTCTTTTGCATACTTCTTCTCATATTTATTTTCAAGGTCCTCGTCATCTTGCTCTGGCTTACGTTTTCGTTTGACTCCGTTTGTTCTAAATAAATCAGGAAGACTTTGGGTTGAAGATCTATTTTCCTGTGCATGTCTATGTATGTATACTTGACTGCAATTACCCAATTTTGGTATCCTTGGCATTTCCAAACACATACTGGTGCTTAATATGATCATGCTCCACGAATAAAAGACAGCTGCTCATTATCCAGCATGTCAAGAACATCTTGGGCCGTGGACTCTTCGTGCTCCGGAGCTTTTCCTACACATAATGCCAATATTATTATTTATATCTAACTATGAATAAGAAATATCGACATAAGCATAAGACAAATGCTATTTAGAACTGGGTACCATTTGATTTGAGAAGCCTGTTCTTATCCTTCAGTTTTCTAATTGCAGTTAACTTTTTCCGAGCCGCAACGACATTTTTGGATTTGGTTTTCTTTCCTTTCGTTCTCTTTTCCACCTTCAATGTTCTTCGTTTTAGTCTTGGATATCTTGGGCTTTTTACTCTTCTTCGACATGATAATGCCTCGTTTTTTGTTGGAAAATTGCCAAGTTCAAGTCTAATAACCTGAATGCAAAATGGTATAAATTGTAAATTATTTGTACAATAATTAACTCAGACAGTCAATGCGATAAACAAATGAGTAACACAGTAAGTCATAAAATCGGAACAAATATCCAAACTACCGAAATGATACGCAGGTTTTATAAGCCGAAATCACAAGAACAGATGACAGAAACAGTTGATGCAAAGTTTTATACCTACTAACTTACCAAATATGGAATGCGTCAGTGTCAGCAGTCAACCCAGCCGAGTTCAAAAGCTAGGTAGAGGTAGGTATTATATTCTAGGCGCTGGGCAAAACTAGCTGCGCGTAACGGACACAAACTGGACTCTGATGTCGTCGACGCCTATCACCTTTGATTTGTAATGAATATTAGATCTTGATTAAGTGCAAAGGAAAGATACCTAATTGGAAATTGGAAATCGGAATAACAATTCAACGGCTCTGACTGAGCACGAGGCGAGGAACATGCCTGTCCGCTGAAATTCAAACCTCACAGCGTTCCCGCCTTAGAAAGCCTCGTACGGAGGGCAGGGCTTCTCCTAGCCTCCAACTCACCACGTCACAAAACGCACAACACACGACCAGCTGTGTTCTACACGGCCCGAAAATTTACCACACAACAGATCAATTGAGGGGTGCATTATTCAATTCATAATTAGAACACGAATCATGAGGAAGGAAAACTGCTCATTGACTTTAGATAAATTTACCACCCTACTCAGCATTTTTGCATCGGTCTCTTTCAATTGCGTGTACTATGTCTATACAGATGGAAAATGAAAGCATTTATTTGCGTTTTTACTATTTTTTGCAGCTTTAATTTATAAATACGGAACAGACTGCGCAGCGAGGAGCGAAATTATTTGAGTCCTAACGGAAAGCAATAATATCGTAGCCAGTCTTCTATCGAAAGTTCAGTTCAGTTCAGTTCGAGTATTTATTAATGTGACTTTGTAATATAACATGTGGTATCACGTTCTTTTCAAAAAAGAACTCGACGATTGTTTTCTAAAATAAAAAATCTGTAAAATAAGATTCCCTGATTCACCGTATAAAAGAATTAACTCCTAAATATCTAAACGCGTTTTTACTTGAATTGAATTCAGGCCAAGTATGAAAAGAAAATAATCTAATATTAGTCACGCCACCCATATTTTTAATTTTAAGAAAGTTATACAAATATACATAAAATTATTTGCGGTAACGATATTAGTTGGTGCGCTTTTAATCGAGTAACCTCTAAATAACTCTCGCTGGCGCCGGCGCGGCGGTGGTGATGGTCGTACTTTTTATGGATATTCAATATTGGGGGCAATAACAAAAAGTATTATAAAATCAATCAGCTCAACCAGATGTAGAGATGTAGATCATAGATCGCAGTGCAGTGGTGTGGTCGGAGCAACTGTGTTAGTGGTACGGTGGTGTGGTGTGGTCCCTAATTTGTTGTATACACGGTGGTGGTGGGAGATTATTGAGGCGGATGAGTCAGAGTCAGATGGTGGATAGAGGTGTAGTAAAGATTCGTCCATGATCATCAGCAAGCTGTTCTTCTACGTCCTTGTTTGTGATTGTAGGAGTTCCGCAAAAGTTGCAATTCAAGTCAAGGTGTTTTCCCATCCTCTATCTGTCGTCATCCCACACTTACTTCAACACGGAGACGCATTGTTGCACTTTGTAAGCTGTTCAGGAACCAAGCGCTCGACCTGAGGACAGCTAGCTGAGCTTCGTGCAAGACTCTGAAACCTGACACCTGAACTAGTAATTATCGAGTGACCCTGTCTGCTCAAACAAACAGCTGCAGAAGTACGTGAACTCCCAGCTCTCCAGTTGTACATTAACGTGTGAATAATTCATAGGGATAATAGATTATATATTAGATTAGGCCATATCGCTTCCTAATTGTCATTCAAGTCATCCAGCCACTAACAACTTACAACATACACCGTCAACGTCAACGGCCCTCCGATCACCGATTCACAGGATCTCTCTAGTCAAGTCGGCTCTCTACATCTACATACAACACTTAAATAACTGTTTGGTAAGTCATGGCTCATGGCACACAATACAATACGGCTTGTTGTAATCAATTATCAATTTCTGAATACAATTGTTCATAAGAACAAGAACTAGGTGTCAGGTTTAGATATGTTTATATATTCAAACTATTTATAAACTTATTTACTGCGGATACATAACATCAAATGCGATTTAATAGAATTTGGTTTTGAATTTATTCAGTTTTCAGTTGTTTAGCTATCAATCGATCGCTAGTTTGTCTGTGCCTATAGTAGTTAACTGGGTACTTAAACGAATCCCTAGGTTCGTTTCGTTCCATAAGCTGTTAGTCGGAAACTCCATGGTTGAATGATGGTAATCCGTTGAAATAATGTTTATATTTGCTCAACAGCAGAAAGCAAATGAAATTGTAACAGTTTCTAATTTCTAATGAACTGCATTGCCAAGATTCTTGCCCAGAAGTCATTGCTCTTCAAAGCTACGTCGATTTAAAGGAAAAACACGAAAAGTTCCTCGTCCTCCCCCTTTCAGTATGAGTAATACTTGTGTGGATTTCTGCCAATTGCCTACTTATGGCATCTGTTTGTCTATACATGGATAATCAACCAAACAACGTAAAATAGATTACCAAAATTTCAGCGCAGGGTATTGTATGAAATTTTATTTTTATTCAGTATTCTGTTTCTGGCTTCATCTAAAAAACTCAACCCCGCAGGAATGTTTTTAAATTCCATTTATACTTACATAGTTTTATATTCAACTCTAATAAAACTATGTTACCTATTCGATTTAAAGTACGAATTGATAACATGGGGCTATAGTTTCATGGGTTTAGGTCTTACCGAGTTTGGCAATTTTTTATTTGTCCACGAGGCATTATAGAGGCATGTCGAGGCTTATGACAGAATATCGAAGTACACAGAATATGCATGCAAACGACATTCGGCATTCCATGTTTTATGGTGGTGGTAACGAGTGGCAAATAAATGTGACGCTAGAAGTAAACCTACAGAGTATGTACCACACATTCCTGCTGGCTTTTTTAAAAAACAAAAAAAGCCAACCCACGAATTATCCAGACTCAGACGTTCCAAATTGTCATAATGTTTATTGCAGTAAACTCATTGGTTGTTTTTAACATGGGTTGTGAGTCTTTAATGCTACGTAATGTTCCTTCCATGTGTGTTTAGGTAAGGAATGGGGACTTGAGGGCATGAATCATCATTCATCAGCATTCTATAAAATACTGCTCAGTTTGTCATTTATTGGTTGTGCTTGCATGACATTACTATTACTATTCCAGGTTGCCCATCCATTTCGATACCATCTCGTTCCTAACCCTCATCATAATTTCATTCCCGTATTAGTGCTTCACGTTCACATTTTTTTTTACTTACCTTATGTACTTACTTGTGTTTATCCAGTCCTCGGAGACCTATTTAATTGTACATTTTATAATAAATAGTATCGTTATGCTATAGCGTATGAAATATCTACAAGAAGCTCAAACCCTAAGCTAAAGCTGAGAAGCATACCGTTGGCTTTAGCATTGAACTCTTATTTATGCTGCACTCTTTAATTTGTCGATGTCCTGAAAGCCTTGTTTAATCCTTTCCCATTGCATTTAATGTCTGGAACTCGGATCGGTAGCTTGTAGCTCCTGTTAAACTATTCGTTCCAAGTCCAATTACATTACATCATAAATCGAAATACTGATCAGGCAAGACAGTATTGTTGGTCGTAGAATTTGTATCTCTATTGTAAGTGCAAGAATACCATACCTAGCGTCAAACATGTGCTGTCTACGACGATTTAAATATCGAATAATATAAAATCTGCACAGACCATAAGAAATTCGTTAATGCAGGAAGCTGCAAATTGTGTCTAAAAGTGAATTGAAATTGAGAGACAGTCTGACATTCAAAGGTAAACCGGTTCCTTTCCTTGGACTATTTGGCATTACATAATTTTTTTTTCATCCATGTCCTTGTAATGCTCGATGTAGTGTAGATAGATTTCAGACTTCTTCTCATTAGTTCGTTATCACTTTTAAAATTCGAATTTAATTTCCGATCTGAGAATTGAATATTCAATCCGTAGGCGAACAGTAATTTCAAACGATTGCGTGAAAGTGTTTACGAGCAGCTTTGTTAGTCCTGTTATAAAGAACATTAAGTTTTGAGTGATTCATTCAGTTTTTTACGAACTCGGAAAATGATTAAGATTACAAATTACGGAAAAAGCTAGTCGAAAGTTAGTGCAAGGTAGCTCTGCTTTAATTTTTAATTCTGTTCCAGGTGCGATTTTGATCCACCGTCTATCTGGAACAGGGTACATTCAATTATGAGTGTTATAACATGCCGGATAGAATGAGTCAATTCCTGTATTCTTATTCTTAGACCTTGCCTAGCTTGAGCCTTTGGCTTGTGGTGTGGCAACGGGGTGAGTAGAAATGTGGTTAATTGTAATCAACGCAGATTTTCTCTGGACTTGCAAATTGCCTGATAATGCTTGGAGCAGTAGAGCTCTGCTATTACATGTGTCGTTTTAATTGGAAGCGATTAGAGAACTATTTTAAAAACTTAGGCAGTGTAACTGTCAAGCTACAAACCCGGCTGCAGATCTAGTGGTGTTCATTGGCTTTGGCACGGCTCAACTAGGCCAGCAATGATTCGAATGAACACGTAAATTTAATGGGGTCAAAATCGAAGCGCTATGCTAATGCAGTATCTCCAGGTTGCATTATCCATACCTTAACGTCTTTTCTCTAGATCACGATGCCGTAGATAATGTACACTTAACAAGTATTAGTCGGTACTCGAATTTCCATGAAATTATCGCTTCCAACTCCAGGTATTAAAAGGATAATTCAATTAGGTGCCCTCTAAACGGGAGAGTTGGATGAACGATAGTGGAAATTGAGTGCATCAGTTATCGATTCTCTTATTCTGACCGATTAGGAGTTCCTGAATTCTGTTAAGAATCATGTCTACAATTTATGTGAACTTGGCTTTATGATTTACAGGTTTCATAAAGAAGTTCCTTTAATAGCTGAGGTTATGCATGACGAAAATTCAGATAAGGTTCCCCGAGACGAAGAGCCAAAGGAAGCTGCTCGAGTAGTGGATACCGCTGATATACTCAATTTGGGGGAGGACGGCGCTGCTGGTGACCATCATCGCTCCGACTCTGCTGTAAACGGTCGTGTTCGTTCAGAATACAGAAGAAACCGTGAAGACCACTCCCTCGAATCCGTCTCTTCTGGTAATTACTTGTGGATTATGGAATACTAATGTGGAAATCCATAATAGCAATTAATATAACAAATTCTGAAGAAGATTCTTAATTGGAAGGATTTGTGTGAACAGGTCTATCGGACGACGCACTGATGCCATTAGCTGGCGGAAGCTCTGGCCGTGGTGGGAGACTCTCACTTTCAGGCCAAGAACATCAGCCTCTCTTGCGTCTCGATGAGTGTAATTTCAACAGTTTTCCAGGTAAGGAAATGTTATTTTTTTCGTAATACGACTATCGAATAAATTCGAGTAAAATAGTTAACGAATGTGGGCGTTTTTACGCTTATTCCTATTTCAATTATAAAGTGTTTTTAATCGTTTCTGAAGTTATTGTTAAAATCAAGTTATGAGTAATCATTTCTAAACAGTTATAAAATTAAGAATTACACCCACCCTGCACCGCCGAGAAGGCTAGGAATTATTGAGTAGAACTCCCATGACCGCGCACTCCATTTTTAGAGTTTCTAAAGCAGAAAAACAGTAGAATCGTACACTGTCCTTGCTCGGGGAAAGTCAAAATAGCACGAATTCATGTCGATTCCATTGTGTGAGTAGAAGCTTTAACTCTAAAAATCTAGCAGGTGGAGTTTTATTAGCTCCCATTTCTCGGCATGAATGTTTCCTGGACTGAACTCGAGACCTGGTTTTGATTCGGTTGAGTTGTGCGATTCGGTTCTGTAGAGTGATTTCCTATGTCTAGGCAGACGTTTAGCGCACTACCTGCATGTTTTCCTGTCAGACTGCTGAGTCGACTTCAGAGCTCGGGCTCCGTCGCAACAGTTCGCTTTTTCCTCTGTTGAGCGTCTAGCACTACTAGGATTCTAGGAACAGCAACAAGCAGCAGTCACTTAATTCAGTCGGGTTGGGGATCTTATCAGTTAATATAAATATAACGCCTTGCCAATTAATCAGATTTTACAGTTAATCTAGATCACAGTCCTCAGTTTGGGTTATGGGTTGTAGAAAGACTGTGTGTAAAGTATTGAGTGAGTTTATCGATCGCCGCTACCCATCCGGGCTTGAGTTTTAGAGACAGCAGAGTTTTGTAGTGGACCTGAGAATTTAACATGGAGCCTGATATGTGTGCCTATACTATTTTCAATCCCAATGAAATCCTAGATGACCCTCACTTCAATGACTTGGTGCGGCAGACGGAGCTAGCTATAGACTGTGGAATTCTACCTGAGCGGATATATCAGGGTTCATCGGGCTCATACTTTGTCAAGAATCCTTCTGGCGTAAGTATTTAACAGCCTTATTTTGATTCAAATTACGATATGATTCTACAATACGGTTTAACTAACGGATTTCGAATTGCAGAAAACTATCGCAGTATTCAAGCCGAAAGATGAAGAGCCATATGGCCGTTTGAATCCCAAGTGGACGAAATGGCTTCATAAGCTTTGCTGTCCATGTTGCTTCGGACGGTCTTGCTTGGTGCCAAATCAGGGCTACTTGTCGGAATCAGGAGCATCCGTCGTTGACCAAAAGCTGCAACTCAACGTTGTGCCCAAGACCAAAGTAAGAAAGCCTAACATAAGGATTTCTCTTCCTTCCGCCCTAGATGTTCCACGTCACTGCCACGTCGATGGAGTGCAGGCAGGAGTTGATTGTTTAAGTTTACTTTTGCAAGAAAAGTGGATCGGAGTGGCGTTACCTCATTTATTATTAAACAAATGACGAGGAGGCGAGTTGAGAGAGGAGTTGAATTGATTTTTTGTAATGGCTAAAACAGGTAGTGCGGTTAGTGAGTGAGACGTTCAATTACTTACGTATCGATCGGGAGAAGACTCGGGCCAAGAGGGTTGTCTTTGAGCGATTTCCAACGATAGGACGGCGTTTCCACCGAATAGGTCTTCCACCCAAGGTAGGAATTTTCGATTTTTCAACTTTCCCAGATCCAGGTGTTGCTATTAAGAACTCGAGGACTGATTTGTATATATGTTTTGATTGAGTGTAGAAAGGCTCGTACCAGTTGTTCGTGGAAGGATATAAAGATGCTGACTATTGGCTCAGGCGTTTTGACACGGAACCGCTGTCAGAGGCCGTTCAAAAGCAGTTCCAATTCCAGTTTGAAAGACTTGTTGTTTTGGACTACATTATTAGAAATACTGATCGTGGAAATGATAATTGGCTAATCAAATACGAAAAACCGGATGTGAAGGAGACTATTGAAGAGGTAAGCTGCTTCTGCTTGGAATGCCTGCAACAAATCCGATATTTGCTATTTGCTCCAATCTTCAGGATGACTTATTTGCAAAATTTTTATCCGTATTTAGCAGGAGTGGAATGTGGTCAAGCCTCCGGAAATAAAGGTAGCTGCTATTGATAACGGATTAGCATTTCCATTCAAGCATCCAGACTCCTGGCGGGCATATCCATATCACTGGGCATGGCTTCCCTATGCAAAAGTGCCATTCAGTCAAGAAATCAAAGACTTGGTTCTCCCTAAAACGTCTGACATGAACTTTGTTCAGGATCTCTGTGATGACCTGTACCTCTTATTTAAGGTATATTATTATTTTGCCTAGAACACACGCTAAAGAGAATGCCCCCTAATGGCCGTTAACCATCTTGTTATTAATCCCTTCGTTTGCAGCAAGACAAAGGGTTTGACAAGCAAATGTTCGAATGCCAAATGGGCGTTCTTCGTGGTCAAATTCTCAATTTAAACCAAGCTCTGAAGGATGGAAGAACTCCAGTTCAGTTGGTTCAAATGCCATCGGTCATCATTGAAAGGTCAGCTTTTTCCTTTGATATAGCTCCTGTTCAGTTGTTTACATGTTTCGTGACGTGCCTTACTAACGTGTAATCTGAACTTAGATCCCCGGATTCAGCGGGAGGACGATTCCGGTCACTGAGTGACAACTTCAAGCAAAGATTCCAATATGAAACTCCGCTCTTCTCATGGTGCTAGGTGCTAAAAAAATGTCTCGGAAGAAAGAAGGTGTAGCAGTGCGGGTAATGAGAAACGCTGCTCCTTCGAAAAGGCAACCAAATTCCATACTCTCGAAAATAGAAGTAAATAAATTGAAAAGTTAATATCCTTTATATAAGTCTAATCATCGTTTCGATATATATTGTGAAGAAGAGCAAATAAGATCTACCTATTTGATACGCGTTTATTTCTGTTTATTGACTTTGTGCTCTATTTCTAGTATTTACATTTCCTCTATAATTATGTACAGAGTTTCGTTTATGATTGAGTGACTAATTGCTAAGTATTTCAGTGATTTTCATTTGTTCAATGGACGGAGTTTCATTTCTTGTAAGCAGTGAGGATTGTAGGGTCTGTAAAACTCAAAAGTTTATAGAATCAGTTTTCTATTACGGAACAATTTGTTGTAAATCTTTGATGCTGATTTACTTACAGTTTTACCAAACCGAGCTTCCGTACTCCCGAGCCTGCATGTCTCGCTCTTCGAACGGGAAGCAAGGTTTGTTTTCAATTGGACTGCATTTCATGTAGGTGAAAGGAAGATAGGCCTTGCGGTAGGTTGTTGCGTCTTCAAATTTCCCGTCGGGCTCCTTTCCCCGACGCGTTGGTTTGAAGCTTCTGGCCGTGGTCATGCACGGTGACATAAAGTCCGTTTTATACATAGTCTGCCCATCGAACGGTGCTCCCACAGTAGCAACGAACAAAATCGGGTCTGGCTTGGTTGACATGGCGCGTTCACGGCACTTGGAATGAGCAGGAAAGTCCACTTTGTACGTAGTCCGATCCTCCAATGGCCCACGGGTTGGGTCAATGAAGAATCTTGGCTTTGACGACTGAGCCGGCTTGCCGACCAAGCGTTGATAGTCCGATTTGTAGGTCGTGACGCCGCTGAGTTCTCCCTCAACGCCCTTGAACTCCTCCTTCTTGGACCATTCAGGCTTCTTGTACGGAATCGTCGGGAACGGAACGTAGGCGTACTTGTACTCCGAAAACTGTTGAGTTTTCCCCGTGCTTTGAAACAGCTTGCTGACCGGGCGGCAAGGAAGCGGTGGTTCCTGTCTCGGTTTGAGATGAAAGAAATCACGGTAGGTTGTTCGATCTGGAAAATATAACAAACTCGTTGTTCAGCATCAATGCACCATCAAGATTTTACAGTAAACTGCAAAATCGAAACTCGAAAATTACCATCCAATTTGTACGGGATTCCGACGTGCAAGACCTCAGGCTTCAGAGATTCGGTTCGTTCAACGTAGTTCATGTCAACGCAACGTGGCTTGCGCTGTAATTATTACACAAGAAATTATGGGTTGGCAGATCATTCTAGCACCGCTAAAGTGCTGCTCATATTTTGTACAAATTTTGAAAAATGTCATACAGGAGTGTAGTCACAAGCAACGCACTCTCCTCCAGCACAACAGGGCGCAACCGTTGTAGACGGTGTCTCCGTTGACATCTGGTAGAGAGGTTGATTCGGACCTTGAGTCTCTTGTTGGCAGTCACCTCCGGCTCCGAATTGAGACCCCTTAGGGCACATTTTGATGTTCACGTTGATTGGTGGAAGCGGATTAGGCTCGCAGACCGGGCCCTTCTTGTCGCACTCATCCCTGAGACAGAGAATAAAGGAGTGGTCAAGTCTCCTGTGCTTCCTTAGAATACATTTGCGAATTGTTTCTAACTTACCCCTGCGATCCAGGTGAATAAGTGTAGATTGGTTCCTGGACGTGGACATTGAAAGCCTTCTTTCCATCGCATGGTCCCATGCAGTTGTACTTGGGATCCGAGCAATATGAACTCGGATAGCCTTTCCTGAAACAGAAGCAGCAGACCATTAGGGATTCTGCCGAACTGGTAATGAATGAGTGGCATCGGGATCCACCATGCTGCGCTGGTTTCAATTGCTTACATTTCACTATAAATATATTGCTTTCATCTTCCGATGTTTTAGGAATAAATGTATATGAGTGCTTATACTTTGACTTCAAATGAAATTACAGACTGCAGAGCAGCGCTTTCGAGCATTTGTTCAAGCTTATGAGATTAGAGGCCATAAAGTGGTTGGCTCTCATGGTCATTGCTCATCTAGACCACAACGGCTGATACCTAATAAATACGTTAAATTCAAGGAACCTCTACCCCAACCGAAGACGGAGTCGCTAAGTACCGGATGCACTTCAGCCAGATTCGAATTTTCTATCGATAACAATATTATTGAATTTTGCAACCTGCAGCTTCGCTGTTGCCTTTTGCCTGATTTTTTTTCGGAACAAAACCGTTATAGTGACTCCTCGCCGATCTTAACAAGTGATACGGCATTGGAAAGCCCTTGGCTCGAACATTATTGGGAAAATAATAATTTTTGGGGCTCGAGCCCTTAAGGGCCCTTACCCAGGGGTAAAACATGGGGAAACTGCTTGTTGCCATGGGATCTTCTGGAGTTATGCATGGAAATTTAAACAACCTACTGGTTCTCGTCTTCGGTTAATCAGCACAGGTGCTTCGGTAGCTGCGCTCCTCTGACCAGGACCCCACGAGGCTGGCCGGGGGCCCCGCCCAGACTCGTGGGGCCCTGCCCAGAGGTCGCTCCAGTTTGATACATACATACCCGTCGTGGAACCGGTCAGTACGAAAAGGGCGGAATCCCACAGCTCGTTTTCAACCTCCGCTTCTCACTCTGCAGAGCTCCCATGGCAACAAGCACTTTTTTCCATATTTTACCCCTGGGTAGGGGCCCTTGAGGGCTCGAGCCCCAAAAATGATTATTTTTCCCGTGATGCAGACTACAAGGGCTCTCCAAGGACGTATCACTCGTTAAGATCGGTGAGGAGTCACTATGACCGTTTTATACCTTTTTTTCTACCGACGACGGACAATGAAGTCGTTGAATAACCAAAGATTGGATTCCAATGCAACATTCAACGGAAGACTTACCCGTAGGGCATCAAGCGTGGAGCACAGGAATTCCGGTAACCTCCGCAATTCATCTTGTTTCGTTTAGTTTCTTCCTCGTGAGATGGGAATAGACAAAGTATTTCCAAAATACGATTATGACCAAGTGTAAAATTAAAGTTGGCTCGGAAAGTAGTAGGAGTAGGTAGGAGCACGTCTTCTCTCGACAGCAGCTAGACAACAACTGACTCAAATCAACAATATCCTCCGCCGACCGAGCGCCATTTCTCTCAAACACGTCAACAACTGAGAAACCGTCCGTTGTCATGGCAACCCTGCGCGGCGCTGTAATTAATTCTTGAATGCAATTGATTTCAAGTGAACTGTGAGTGTTGATCGCCGTAAATACGCCGGAAAATATTTTTTGCTAAATTATCGGTAATATCTCTGCAAAACATGAACGGTCGAGACTGTATCGCATCTGCTGTAATAAAGATGTATTTGCATTCGTTCTCATTCGTCGTTATAATTTAATATCAGTAGTAAAGTGCGCCTAATTGATTTTCAAGAATAATGTGAGTTTAGTATTGGTCGTTAAAGTAGCGAAATTGAGGCATCAGCCAATGCGCGGAATAATTGAAGCCTGAGAATTTGAAGGCTGATGCAGTAGTATTATACTTTTATTTGAATAACAAAAGCAAATATAGTTCCATGATCACAATAATAATTGGCGCTTGAATTTCGATCACGCCGAGTTTACTACTAAGTTTTGCTGAACCGCAGTAATTCTACAGTATTTCCTCTCTCTCCAGTAACTTCTATTTGAAACCTAACTAGGTTAGGATTTAGAATATAATAGAAAGAGAGCCTGGTAGGCAGAGTCACGTCTCACCTCACGCTCGCCTTATAAATATAACTGGGAAAACGACAATGCTGTTCACATTGCTTTCTAAGAATAATTAAATTATTAAACGACAATTTAGTGTAAGTTAGCCTAGGACTTAGTTCACACGCTTTCGACTGTAGTATTGATAGTGTACAATAAATATAATTCAAAGCCTGACTGTACAAAAAGACGCTGCTTATGCTTATAGAAACATACATGATCAAATACACGGGGAAGCTACATAGTAGAGGATGTACAAAGAGAAAGAGTTTCAATTTACAGAAAATGCTTTCGCTAGAGAGCCAAGCACATCACTAACATTATTTTCTCATGGCCTTGCCTTGGTTTCAAAGCTTATATAGACTTACGACGAGTCTCTGTTCCTGCTCGAGCTAAAGCTAAGTTCAGTACATACTAGTGATATGGCAATATATTAGTGTCAACTGAGCTTGTGTGGTAACAATAGGAAAAGTGGTTTATGGCCATAAATTGAAGCGCAGTAATAATAATTATTAGTCTGTTACACGACACTGAGTCAGAAATGCCAGAGATGACAAATGGAGAAGATAGAGAGAGTGCAGATGAACAATTATTACAAGAAATAGCTTCTGTATCCCACTGACGCATTATCTCGCCAATTGAGAACAGTTGTTGAGATCATTGTGCACAAAGAATGGCCATGAGCAAAAAACAAAAGTGACATTATGCTCAAATATCAACTATATGGAGACATAGTATTTTAGTCAGTCGGGTGTCACTCTTTGTCATAATTGGAGACTCGACTGAAGTATTTGAGAACTTCCTTTTGATTCTATGTAGGATTTAGTCCAACTCTTCTGGAGGTACATGGATTAGTATATAATTACTTCTAAAACATCACTAGCATCTCAAGTACGGGTCTGGGTGTAAAATGAGCTTAATTTGTGCTTCTCTCACGCAATCTTCTGTTCAGACTAAAAATAAAGGCGTCTTTTCTAAATGGGATCGTTTCAGATCGGAAATCAGAACCGCATCAAATTTCTTAAATAGTAAATAGGGCGGGAGTCGGAATTAAATATTTTAGAAGTAATTAGAGGCTTAGTTCATTTTCTACTACGGTACGACTCGACTGGAGTCAGGCTCAGTGGCCAGCTTTAATCCAGAACCGAAAGTGGCAATGGTAATAAAAAGCACTATTTTAGCATAAAAACAAATTTAATTTTCCGAAAATCCCATTTTCGTCAAAAATTAAGTTGAAAGTGCAAAACAAAAGGAGTCTCTTTTTCACGGATTTAAGGCGAATTAATTTGTACTTGCCGACGAGAGCTAGAACTACTATGCCATTTGCCAGGTGGTTCTGGAGATATTGCTGTTGCTACGGAATTAACCCAGGGACTGGATAGACGTAAGTATGAGTTTGATGAGGCGAGGAGGGCTAGGCTTTAAGGACTGAGACTGAGGCTGAATAGAGTGGTTGAGACGGAGATGGGAAAGCAGGAGAGGGAAAGTGCCAGACAGGGAAATGAAAATGTCGGAAATTAATGAGTACTTGGGAGCATCACCCCTTTTTCTGTCCGCAGTTTCACTCTCTCTCTCTCGTCTCTCGCCTCTGGAATGGGAACACAGTGAAAGACAATGATTTCCACGCAAATCTCGAGCTGCTCGGGAGAAAGTCCGCTCGCCTAAGTGTTCTCTCGCTCGATCCATTTAGTTGCTTGTGAGAGTGACGAGGAGCGGAATCAATTTGTAAATACTATCCCCTGTTACAGTCACATCCCTGAGTCTGCTTATGCTACGGTAATTGGAATATCAGAGCGGAAGATGGGTCTCGAGAAATGCTCTCTAGGCCTCTGCCGTGCAATGGGCTGCTGTAGAGGAAAAATCAATTTATTTGTTATACTCTTACTGAATACATTAGATGCGGAGTGAAGGGGGAGGAGGAAAGCAAGGGAGCGAATGCAAAACGAGATCCGTCCTGAAACATCAGGAACGGAGCATAATAGAAAATAAAAGTTTTTTTCCCTGAAAAGTTAATAACAAATGTTTCAACTCTCCAGTCCTCCTCCTCTTCCTCTAGTTTGTATTGAGAGAAGTATTTACTCTTTTTCTCCATTGGAAATTGAGTGCTGACGGGAGTTGACGGAGACACATGGAATTCTGGCTCGAGGCCGAGAGAGAGCAAGTGGAGGAGTCAAGACTTCAAGACAACATTTTTTGAATTGGCGTCTTTGGACTCAGGAACAGGAGATCCCTCACTCGTCTGGCTCTTTTCTTTTGACCATATAAGCAGGCGGAATGGAAACGGAAAGAACATGTTCAGATTTTGAACTCTGAACTGCTTCTCATGCTCGACTCCCTCACTCCGCATGCAGCCCAGCGAGCTCTTAATGGTCGGGTGTCACGAAGCACGGAACGACGGACTGAGGCAGAGGCCGTGTGCAGTTGACTCTAATCCTATTCATGTTATTTCCGACTGCCAATCCTCATTTGGAATGTGTCCCTCTGCGTTGCGACAATGGAGGTCTCCGGCAAGAAAACTTGTTTCTCAATTGATCAGAAGGAATTTGAATGAGGGTCTCTGGCCTGAAGCCGGGACTGTCGCTACGCCCTGCCATTATCATGTTATTCCCACTTGTGCGGTGGATGAATGGAGGGATCTTTCCCCCGAGCCCCACTCCAGTCAGCCAGATATGCAAACCAACTATTTACTCTGCTCCTCCTCACTTCACGCTCAAAACTTTCCTTCCCCAGACCAGACTGAGAGATGAGTCTTTTCCGGTTCTCAACGACTTTCACTCATGTTCGAGCCTAAATGATGGGTTCATTCAGGCTCTAATTCTAATCCGTCGACTCGACGAGACGAGTCTGTTCCGTGTAGCACTTCCAAGCTATTGATGAACTTATGCCTATCCAGCCGAGTCCGTGGAGACAAAGCGAGAGGGGAGAAATGAAATCTGCAGCCAAAGGATTTTCTCAAATCATGTATGCACTCGCTCTGATAAAAAGCTTTGTGTATTTCTGCCGACTTTACCCTTTGATATTTACATGAAATGCGAGGACTCAAGCCCAAACACTTGTCAGACTAAACTTGTTTTCTCTTCGCGGTGCGAGTAAGTCCTTATTCTTTTCGGTTAAAGCTGAAGTTCTTTCCACGAACTTCACGGAGGAGGCCTTCTGGTGGCTAGTTGGTTGCGTCTGTTCAGGTAAGCCCATTAGCTAAGAGGGTCAGGAGGGTCACGGAGCACACTTTCTACCTCCATCTCCTCCTCGAACTCGTCATTTTGTGGAGTTGGTGGGAGCGGAGGCGACGCTGGAACTTCTTCCTTCTCCAAAGGCGTTTCCGACTCGGGACTCGGCGGGCTGCCAACATTCCCAATTATTCCTCGCGAAACTAGCTCGATGGACTTAGTCAGATTCTCCAAGGAAACTCGAGTCAGGTCAGCCCGGGTCATGTCTGCGGCCTCCTCTTGACTGCTTCGCGGGGACCAGGTCTCGGGAGTAGAGGAGGGACTGGGGCGGTTCTCCGCTGGATGACTGGAACTTGGCGAAGATACGGCGTGATTGTGCGGGGCAAGTCGGAAGGGGTTGTGGGAAAGATCACCCTCATCTGACATGGCGTCGTCATGGGTCATAGAGCAGTTTGAAGGGTCCTCACTCGAGTCCAGGCTCGCCGAAATACTCATGGAGCATTCGGATGTGGGCGGGATAAGGCCGGCCGCATCTTTCCGCACCGTAGATCCCTTCCCGCTCTTCTGACTGCTGCGTACCGAGGATGGGGATGACAGAGAGGTACAAGTGCTCGTCTTTTCACGCTTGCCACCACTTTTCGAGGCCTGAACCTTCTGCACCTTGTGCTCTGCGGCTTCGGCGTTGCTGATGTTGTCCTGCTTCTTCCACTTTGTCCTTCGGTTTTGAAACCAGATCTTGACCTAAGAACAAATAAACAAAATAATTTATAAATAATACAACTGAAATGCCCTTCATTACAAAAGAATACTTCAGGCAACTCAGCCTCCTGGTTTTATTCACAAGGTTCAAGAACTTTTACGAAAGTTTTAAGCAACTTTGCTTTATAGCGATTTTTATTAGGATAAGGATTAGGAGTACAGGCTTGGTGACGGGTGACTGAGTCGAAGCATTAAGCATTGATGGTTGTGTGGAAGGGTGAGTGGTGGGCAGGCGCTCGCTGGTCTAGCGGCGGGAAGGTGTTGATGAGAAGTGTTTCAATAATGAATTGGAATGGGCATTGGGGGAGAGCGGATGAAGACATTGGCGGAGGGAGATGGGGAGGCGGAAGGTCGTTTGTTTGGTCGGCGGAGTCCATCAAAATCATTAAATCAAGTGTGAGAGCGAGGAGCTGGCTAAGAGGTTTGGGCTCATTCCTATGCGGACGCTCGAGACGGAGAAAGGCAGGAGTAAAAAGTCCCAGAGGAAAAATCCTCGCTTTCTTCTCGTCTGCCTCTCTACCGCTCGCTCTGACCAGCTCTGCCCAACATAATAAATGTAACAGACTGTACACGATCGATCAGTATGATGGGGATGGCCGAAATCCCTTCCGATATACACACTAAACTACAAAACTCAATTCTTTCTCCATTGACTCGACCCAATCGGCTACTCACTCCACTCCCCGCCATCTTCCAGCCCTGCACTGAGCCGCTACAGCACATTTGTCATCCCGCCACACCCGGCCCTGACCATAAATCTCACCAGCCAGCATATCGGAATCATGTCACCCATTAATGGACGCGTCTTCCCACTGACGTCCTCTCGTACGCCGCCGAACCACGGTCCTCCTGACGTCCGCCTGCATTAGCCCACTCATTGAGTGAGAGAAAGCCAGCCAATTAGAGGGCCGTGTTGGGCGGCGGAGGAGAGCCGGAGCGGAAGCGAAAGATTGGATTTGGGAGAGCTGATGCAAGATTCATGAAGCTCTGAGATGAGATGGACTTGGGTTGAGTGAGCGGGATGCTGAGTAATAAAGTGGAGAAAGTGACTCGTTTCCCCGCT
>VNWX01000780.1:0-18645 GCA_009869905.1 Ceratophysella communis | reverse complement strand
TCGTGTGTCGTATCGTCAGGGTCAGGTAAGGATCAGGATCAGGATGCTTTCGTTTCGTATACCGCATCGCACGTCGCACTCAATCGCAACGCAAACGCAAGTCGTCTGCTTACAAAGCATGGAGGTTCAGATAGGTTCAGGCAGGACGCCATTGATGGAGTCATCTGCTACATAGTAGATTCGGTCGTTGCACATCTCTTATAATCTACATAATAATTTAAACCAAGGAATTTATATTTATACCTAGGTATCGTATCGACATTTTGCTAACACGCAAAATACGAAATATAGGAAATGAGTCGGCAGTCGGCATAAAAGGGAAAGAAATAAATAAGTACAGGGAAGGGACAGGAAAGGATCGAAAACTCGTTGCATAAGAATAAGAACGCAGTTTATCAGATCAGGCTGTACGGAAAAACAGTCTCGTTCTCGTCATTACAGTTTACAGTACAAAGTACAAATGACAAATCACGAGGCGAACAAAATTAGGACCTTAAGAGCTGTTTCGAGATTAATCAAATCCTGTTTAAGATTAGGCATTAATTAATACCTGGAGGGTAGGGTTGGTTGACAGCCTTCTTGCTGGGATCGAACAGTTTGAACCTGCAACGGAAGTCAAATCTAACCCATCCTCTATGTACCTGTGTATCTAATAAGCACTGGTAATGGTAATTAGTAAAATCCTCTAGCCCAGCCGAGACCCTCTCATAGCTTATTTACAGGATTCGTAAAAACATAAATCAGTTCAAGTTCAGGACGGCTGAGGTAACACAGGAGAAAGATTTTTTGTTCCTTCCATTAAGGTAAAAGAAAGCGTCCAATAATTAAGCCCTTATTGCGTCATTTCAATTCAAGTCCAAGACAGGTTTAGATCAGGTGAACAATCACGCCTCACGCCACGCCAGAAGAGCTAAACTTATGCATAGGAATTTTCAGAAAATGACCCCCATTTTGCCGTTATTGTATTCTGAATATTGATTACGGTTTCAGCCTGACTCAACAGTAGGTTAATGTTACAGTTTGATTAGTTGATCCTAATAGCGTTTGCAAGTTCCCAGCGCATTTAATTAAATTTTAACCAGGCTTGAATTGAAAGATTACGCGAGATGCGAATAAGCATAATTGTATGGCGTCGTCACTGGCCTCCAGGCAGTTGTTTTCAAAATTTGAATATTCCGGCGCCACCGTGTGAGAAATCTGGGCTCCTCATTGAGCGAGAATTTAAAAACTGCTGCGCAACATGTTCCTGCACCGCGCCGTGACGGAGATCCACGTTTTTTGTGCAGCGCAGAGCGCAGCATCGCGCATTGCGCATGCAGCGTAGAAGGAACCACAAGCAAGCAACAACAGCGACGACGACGTGTGTGACATGCATGTGACGTGTCTTGCGTTTGCAGTCAGCCATTTTGTTTTGCGCGTTAATTGGGCTCGGATCAGTTCAGTGTGGATTGTGGACGTAGTGTAAGCGCGGTGACCGAAGCTGGAGGACCTACTTAATATCGCCTGTCATTTGTCGTCGTTGGTAAGTACAACGGTGCGCTGAATTCCAACTGCTAGCGATACTGGCCAAGTTCTAGGGCTGCTGCCTCCCGAACTTAAAAATACGAACGTTTTTTCCGACAAGGACCGTGTCGAAATTTCGCCCAGATGGGCTCGCATCGCAGGGGACAGGGGCAGTCAACCGTATAGTTCAGGCATCATGTGTCAGGTGGAAGACGGCAGGGGTGGTGCAGGGCACAGGTGACAGGGTCTTGGCTAGGGCTAAACTTCAGAGGGGGGGGGGGGCTGAAAAATTGATGGTTGATTGCGTGTTATATTACACGTTATGCGTCTTAATCGTAAATGCTCAAGCTCAAAATGCAAAAATCCATGCTGATGCTGGTACAAACACGTAATACTGTGTGATTGTGATTGATTTAACCCATAAACTGTTTACTTTAATTGCAGTGTTTTTGCACACCAGAAGTCAAAGTACCCCGAAGCGATATAAATAAAATGGAGATGGAAATCGATATGCAGATGGAGGAGGACTATGAGGAAGAGGAAGACAGAGTCTGCCCGGGCTATCGCCCTATTTATGACGATTCCGATTCCGAACGTCGTTTTTGGCCCGCCTGGACTTTGTGCTTATGAGTACAGTGTTCAAGCTGATGACGACACTTGGCTTCATATGGGTATTCTACCTGACGTTGGACAGAAACGAAAACGGATGTCGTATGATACTGTTGAGATCGCGGATTTGTAAGGGAAACAGATTAGCAAATGGACTTTTGAAATGAGATCGCGTGTTGTAATACGTAGTTATCCGATGTGTTCGTTTACAGCGGTCCAGCTAGAAAACTCACACCACTTGACGGTCGTTGCATGGGGAACTTTGTGGACGACAGTGGCTACTACAAGGATGAGGTGGATTTAGAAACCGGAGAAAACTTGGATCAGTGTCTGGCTACAGAGCGTGCTCTATTTTGACAAAGCTAAGGATCCCAGTACTATCACAACTTATTACACGACAGACCAATGGCGAAAAGGTAGTCTAGTATTCCTAAGCACCAGGCCTTTTCACTCGAATCCCGGACCGAATGCCGAGGGACTGAATGCCAAGTGACCGAATGCCGAATTACAGAAATGTTGATGTCATAGTCATCGTATTAATCAGTAGTAGTACATTATTCAGATTTCAAACCTAACCTCAGAAACATTAACGTCGGAGTCGCGCTAATCAGAACCTGGCTTAAGGATTTCAAACCCAGCCTGAGGGAATATTAAATTCATTCATAGCCGTGTTAATAATTTAATTATTAGCTTAAAATTTCCTACCCTAACCTAAAAATATGGATGTCCTAGGCCAGGCGTGCCAATTACGATTACCTAGCGTAAAATTTCCTAACCTAACCTTTAAAATATTAAAGTCATGACAATTGCCAATGATGAGTACTTTCTTTAGCTAACCTAAAGTATATTAAAGTCATAGGCATTCCCCTATTCAGTAGCTTAAAGGTTTCAAAACTATCCTAGCCACAACAATGTGACAGTTATTCTATTATTCCCAACACCATTACATAAATCAATGACTCGGCATTCAGTCCTCTCGGCACTCGGCTTATTGGCATTCAATCCGTCGGCATTCGGTCCCTCGGCATTCGGTCCTCGAACCTTTTCACTCATGGTAGGGAGACGAGAACTATTTTTAAAGTTAGTTAATCAATTCAAAATTTTACATTTTAATTCAGAGGCTCGTAGGCCGATCCTAACCAAAATAGGCTTTCCGACGCTACAACAGCACTCCCAATCCTACTAGCAGCAATGAAACAGGGAATGGGAGCAATAGCTTCAGTTCATTTACTGGATTTGGATTTTCCCTCAGCCGAACGCCTCTGGACTCAACTGGGCTAGGATTTGGAATTAATCAGTTGCCTTCGAATTCGAATCCAGTTGACAATTATGGAAAGGGTGGACCAAACTCCGGTTCAGTTGCTGCTGCTGCTGCCAACGCAAATTATGGGCTTTAACTTCACCCCTTGCTCCGGTACCGAAGAGAAGTTGTATCCGACTCCGAAGTTAGATCACTCAACAATCTTCCTGAAAGCCTTGAGAATCGAAATCTACTACTGCACTTCAAAATTATCGGTAAAATCATCAGTTATCATCTACTCAAGTTTGTTTTGTCTTGATTCAGGGCGGTTTCCTGAACAGGACTATAGATTTATATTGTTATTGTAATTAATTATTGTGTAGTGTTTGCTTAGCTCGTTCAAGTTCAATAGCAAATAGGAATGAAATGAGGGGAAATGAATTACTCGTGTTCATTACTTTAAGGTTTGACGTGCGCGTGATGCGTTCTTATCTTTAGTCAAGCTATCGTGACCCCTGACCTTGATATTGACAATTCTATTTTACTTTCTTGGATATATCAGCAATATTTGGACTTATCTATATTTGACTTGTAATTCTCGAGATAGTTTCGAAATTAGTTGACTTTTGACTCGGATATGTATTATTATGTAGTTTAGCTTAAATTCCGCTGGAAAAATTAATTGAATTCCTTGCATAGCAGTTCCAGACTTCCAGACCAGTGATATTTTTACAACAACAAAAGTGAAATGATTTGCTATTGTTCGGCACTTTCGCCGCTGACTCCTTTTACTTAAGTACTTACATTTTGCTTGCTGTTCTCTAGCCTGCTGCCTGGTTCTGTTATGACTGAAATACTATTCGATGTTATGATTTTGACTTCTTTGACTGTTATAATTAATTGATTACTTTTGTCGGAGTCAGTAGTAGTTATTTAAGCGAAATGAAATGTTATTATTGTGTGGAAGTCGTGCCACTTCCGTATTGTTCTGCTAAAGTAATTAATTATAGACAGTAGAGCAATATTTTCGTGTATTGTTCTTGTGCACTCGAACTAAATTCTTGGATTTTCTAGTTGTGGGCTCATAAAGTAGATATACCTAATGAACTGGTAATGGACACTTTAGACATGGGGTATAATGTAGTGAATTTAAGTCAGATGGTATACTATGTATCAAAAATATACTTAAGCTCGAAATGATTCCCATTAAATATACCTAAGCTCGAAATGATGCCCATTGGCGATCATTGAATATAAGTAATTGTAATGTCTGACATTATTCGGTTCAGCTGAATCTTTTTTGTAGCTCAGCTTCAGCTAGTTTTCTTATGACTCACAAATGCTGTAAACAACAGCAGTTTAGCGTAGTTCTAGCACGTCAGCATAGGGTGAAGAACCTAAGTAGTATGTAGTATGCTAATTGGCTTGCTAATTAACTGCCAGGCAGGAATCCGTAACTGCTCCTCGCCCGCTAATTGTAAAGTAACTTACAATGCTGAAGCAAAGTTGTTTCGTGTTCCTGTCCCATGATAGAATCCGAAGTTAGGCTTTCCTCACGAGGTCACTACACCGGATGCTTCTTGAAAGGAAAGAACCGACGACTGTATCCTTCCGGTACTGAGCGTGGGTGTTGGGTGCGGTATGGCCAACTTGGCAGTTTTAAAAAGACTGAAAGGTTTGGTCTATGGACTGGACCCGAACCACAACTGAAGTGGCTCCAACGCTAAATGTCTAGTGCCCAGTTGGTTAGCGTTGGCAATACTCGGAGATAAGCTCCGATTCCCATTATGTAATAGGTAATAGGAAATACGAATAGGCAAAGCAGAGTTATGCTGAAATAGGGAGAAAAACTATACTATAAATAGACGGATGCAACTACCATTGACATTGACCATTCTCTGGAGATCACTGTCCAACTCACTGGTAGTGTTACGAATTACGAACCCCACACTGTGACCTTCGATGTCGCAGTCATTGACAACAACGAGATTAGGTTTCAACAAACACTCTTCGCTGTTCAATGGTGGGAATCACGTTGGCTTTGGCTAAATATATCTATGAATGCGAACCAAACTGCCCATTATAAGGGTTTGTCCATTAGTAGCTTTTGTTGGTAAATTCTTTAGGTCTGGCCTAACCTGATATTTGGAATGAATTATGCTTGAAATAGTTTGCTAATTTTAATGATTAAGAAATGCTTCTGCCTAGGTACTCTAAAGTGCGTCCTCCATGATTCGGCGAACCTTTGAAAATGCTGGGCAACAAAATAGAAAATAAAATTTAAGGAATCAATTGACACTTTGATTTATATAGACGTAGTGCCCTCAGCCTTTATTTGCAAAACAAGAAAATCACGCGAATTCAGTAAAAGAGAGAGGAGTATGGATTTATACATTTATATGAATGGGGTAGTCCTAAATATTTTAATTCTAAATCTAAAGCATTTGGGAAAGATTAACACAATACAAAGAATTACGTTGAACAAATAGAAGGGCATGCAGAGAATTGGAAATGTTAAACGTCTCTTCAACAGAGCTGTGAATGTTGTTGTTCTTATTGCTGGGTTGACCTCTTTACTTGGCCTTCAACTTCTTGTTCGTCAAGGCTTGCTTCCTGGTCTCTTGGTCAGCTTCGGGAAGATCGGATACTTCTTTGGAGGTCTTCTTAGATTTCTTTGGTGATTTCGGAGCACTTGAGCTTCCACTAGCACTACCCTTCAAGCGTTTAGCTTGAAAAATAGCAAATTGGAATAGCAAGTAGCATTGGAGTCCAACAACAAGTCCCAATCCAAGGTATCTGCGAGAGTAAAGCAAAATTCATGGGATTTAGCGCGTTGCTTCAGCTTATGAAATTACGGTTCGGAAACTGAGCTTACCTTAGCGCTTGAGAAGCAAACGGTTCCAGACCAAACCAAAAGGTGAGGACTGCAAAGATTACCGACAGAAATCGAGCGCCGATAAAGACGAAGTTTCCGACACGGAAGAGCCATGTGGAAGCCTGTTCCTTCTCAGCAAAATGAAGCAACTTGGCGAAGCTCAGGAAAATTTCGGGAATGAAGTGAAGAACGAGCAACACGGTGCCAACTCGAGACAAACTGAAAAATAAGTAAATAGAGCGTTTTGAAGTGAAGCAGCACAAATGCTTAGCATAAATATTTAGCTTTAGCTTCACTCACTATGTCAGGTATGCAAAAGCTACAAAGGAGCTGTAGACGGCAGCCGTGATCATTTTGCTTGGAACCTCATCTCGCTTCATACGGAGAAAGTAGATTTCGGGAACCCAGTGAAGCCAGTAAGAGAGCTGAGTCAGCATAAAGAACTTGAGAACAAATGACATTTCCGCATGCGGGTATCCTTCCCAGAGTGCAGCAACATGACCCAAGAAGTTTTCACTAAAATCAAAATAATGATTTCCAATCAGAACCTCATTTAAAAAAAAGAAAATACTCGAATAATTTGTACTACCTACCGAAGAATAATGTTGCTTCCCCAAATCGTAGAAATGATAGCAAAGGACAAGAGTTGACCAGCATCATTGAACTTGGAATGACGAATCTTGCTCAAGTGAAGCTTTCTTGTCAATTTGTCCAAGATGTACTCTTGAATCAGGGCATGCATGACAATAGCAATGAGGGTGTAGAAGAACACGGCACAAGAGTCCTTCCATCCCACGGTGTACAGAATTTCCTCATCAAAAGGACTTGCTGGAGGAACCACGGCTGACTTGGTGGTGTTATGGTGCAGGGCAATGAAAATTGAAGCCAGGGGAGATGTTACCTAATGAATAAAAAGCACAAAATACAATTGTAATTATCGATTTTAATATCTCTATGCCAAGTGCCATACTCATTAAGCAAGATTATCGGTCAGCAGTCAGCAGATGCAATTATGATAATAATGCTTCACGCTTCATTCAGCTGTGTTTACAACTATGAAATAAGAAACTCAAACAAAAGCCTATTGTTTTCATCACATAAAAAATTGATGAGTACGTCAGGTCAAATTATGCCACGTTGCACTTTCGGCTCTCAGCTAAAGACAAAAGATCAATGGGTTTTGCGGAGCTGGGCTGGTTCTATACTGTCGCTGTTAGCTTGATGTCACATGGAAGAAAAAGAGAGTCAATACTTCATGGCACATGGCAAAACAATAAAAGCCATCATATTGAAGATCCCAGCGTCACTTATCAACGCGTTTACAATACGAACGAAGCAAAACCTGAACTTTAAAGAATGCAATACAATGTAATACACTGGAGGCGATTCCAGACAGTTCATAAAAAGAGAAGAGTGGAGATTTACGTTTGCGGTTTAATCAATAAGTTAAAATGAGCTTGCGACACATAATAACAAGCGCAAGAAAAAGGGAATAACTAGAACCACATGAAAATGCCACGTGGCGTAGAAACATATGGTGTGAATAGAGTCATGGGCTAAGACGCTAACAACGTGGAAAGCTACGTAAATCCTTTAGTCCTGTAATTGTAATGACAATTCAGTAGCCAGCTGTGCATGTATGCAGCTACACACAATGTCAGGAAAAATGAACGTGACATGGCATTCTAATACCTAAGGCATCGTTTGACATTTCGGGCGGTATACAGCAAATGTGAAAGTTGGAACACATTTTTTGTCCGTAGTCGCAAATCGTAAATACACATAAATGCATGCTTATGCTAATTAACATTGCACCTTGATCTTACACCATTTATGTAAAATATTAAATATCTAGTTTTATTCGAACCTGGAAAATGAGCCCAATCACGAAGACCATAGCAATACATGCCACGATATCGGCATGATTCTGAATCACAAACTCGCTACTTAGCACGGGTGGGTTCTTATTTCCAGCTCGTCTCGGTTTCACAGCCATGATGAGGTCAGTCCGATCTCTAGGTCACACACTAAAACCAAAAAATCCAGAAATTACTTGACTAATTCAATGAAATCTGTTACCGTATGTTCATGTGAATGCCCTGATGCCGCACTTACCTGCACTTCTCTTCGCTGCCCTGTCAGCCAGAAGACTATTGCCCAGTTGTTAGAATGCGATTAGGTCGGATGCCACGACTTCAGCAGCTCCGCTAGACGCTAGAAGCACACGACTTCGCTACTACTGCTGTTACTATTGAAAATTGAAGCCACCGGCTGTCACCTAATTTACAGTAAAAACAGATAGCCCAGCCAGAAGTCAGTATTGCAGAACGAACGCCCAAGAGCAACAGCCCGACAACAACGAGAGCCACCTTCTCCCCCTGATAAACTGAAGGCGGATGAATAGCCGGTAGACTATAGCCCCTGATTTTCCCTATAAGCTATATATGTATAACGCGAATATAGCGTTTCTGCTTTCTGCTTACCTGTCCAAATCCAAATCCGTACTATTTATTTATGAATCTCCTAATTGGAGGACTCGTACCTGATCTCGTCTGTTATGTTTTTATTTTTGGCTAGAGACAGTGATAAGAGCGAACCACTGACACAAAAAAGAAAGCAGAGGAAAATACAGATTTTCATTTTTGGCTGCGCGGAGGAATATTTTTTGGATTGGAGTGCATTTTTATTTTTTGGCGTTCGTTCCTCTGGCTATCGATCCCAAAAGGGCTTCAGTTCGTTCAGAGTTTCGAAGCACGCCGTGCAATATTCCGAATTGGATTGGGATTGACTATCTGAATTCAGAATTCTCACCTCAATCATTAAAAATTGAACTACCATTGCACATTGCATGCACGATTTGTGCTACGTGGCATCGTTTGGTTTGCCTTTGTTTTGTATAGGTAAAACGTAAAAAAAAAGAGAAAAATATTAACTCCACTACTGATGCTGCTAATGCTAATGCTAATCGAATAATCACATGCTAACTTCTTCTTGAAGAGTTGACACTTTATGTACTTAATAAAAATAAAATAGTTTTCATCCTAAGATTTTACGATTTGGAATGCTCACTTTTTGTTGATTAGCCTCTAATGCTTGCTTGGTTGATTTTAGCGTGTCTTCCTATGAGGCGCTATTGTTCTTAAGGTTTAATCGCTACAATAATGACTAGTTAGTAGTTACATAAGATTTTAAAAGTGATAGCGTTTGGATGCGAATTGAGGATTTCGAAGAAAAAAAGAGATTTCAGTTACAGCTGATTGTATGTATTTACGTTGATGTACAGGTAATTTATTAAATTAAATATGTAAATTAGGATATGTTTAAGCGTTGGCATTTGACGTTCTTCTTAATGCAAACTGTGGTTTATGTGTTTAGAAATGTAGCCGGTTCTTCTGCTGAATCGGCTTTAAATTTCAAATATGGCCAATTTCTCCTATTTGTGTGGTGGTAGTGGAATACTTGCAGCGAAAATGGCGGATCTCAGAGCTCTTCGAAATGAAATTGGGCATAGTTGTCTTCGTCTTTGCCGATTTGACCTATAAGAAAATCGAGAACTGAATTGTATCCGACAAAATATGATAACGATAATCCTAAATATATATTTGAATTCCATTTATACGTACTCGTCTTTCAGATGAACTTGAACATTTCTTCTTTGATCACCGTTGCTGATCTTCCTAACACCATGTCGCCGACCCTGAACGTGCCTTTGCTCAGTTTTCACATGATCACCTTTGCTCATTCTTTGGAAAATAAACGTCTTGGTCTGACATCCTGGTGGCGGATGCTTTGGTTTCTTTTGTGCTTGGGATGATGGTTTCCTTTGCATAAGAAATTGATTTGAAACCTTTTTAACAAGGCTGAAATTTTCGAAAGATTGAGATTGAGATGGTTTGTCTTCTGGAAGATTTGAGCAACACTTTAAGTTGCCATCAGAATCACTTGAAGGTGATATCACTGCTGCTTCGACTGATGAGCTTGACGAAACTGAATCACAGTTGTCATTTTCGGGAGAATTACTTGAAGACGTTTCAGATTCGGAAAAATTTCGCTGATTTGGTGTACTCTGTGAATCGGACTCGCTAGCAGTATTATTATTTAATCGATTCCGAGCAAATGATGGTTCGGTAGGCTTGGTTTTGGTTAGCGCCCTCATAGTGTCCTTTTGATTTGAAGCCTTATCTAATTTGGAATTGATTGAGCCATCCTGGTTAGGCGCTGCTAAGGGTATTGGCTCGGCTGCAGTTAGATGAACAACCGATTTTCTCAAAGACATACGTTCTTTCGTTTTACGAAACATTTTTTACGTGTGAAATATGGTTAAATTTCAATTTCAACTATGTATAAGTATTCTTGATGAGCTCTCATAACAAAAATCGAGCACTAAAAATGCCTGGAATACCGTACCGTTCGTAAACTGAGCTGATGTGAGATGTGAGTGACTGCAGATAAAACAAAACCCTGATGCGATCAACGATCTCGAATTTGTAAAAGTTACTTTGGAGACGAGAACGGGAGCTGGAATCTTCAACTCGGCATCCATTTTTCGTGAGGTAATTTTTTTTTTCGGTCATCGAAATCGTCGTTTCTAAAAAATTATTTTGTGATCTGTAATCTGTTAGGCTCAGTTTAAGTTAGGGTTAACGGTATGATAACTGGATATCAAAAACGATTAAAACCTAACCTAAAATTCCAGATTAAGAGATGATTTTTTTAAGCACCCATTTCTATTATCGAAGAATTCTTTGTCACGCGAAAAATATTTCAGCACCAGAGAAATTCTGTACAGTTCCGTGACCGTCTGCATCTTTGGTATCAACAATTATTGAAATTATGGCTTATATTTTATTCATTATTGTCAAAATACCATGCAAGTACATGTTGAATACATTATTGTCCTAAAATAAATTTGCCATACATAATCAATTGTTCACCTAAGATCTACATTCTTTTTAAAGAAAAATCACATTCCACAACACAATACGCTCAAACTTTACGATTTACGACACACTTTGCTCAAGCCAGGAATTGAAAATGATCTTAAAATAATTTTTAAAACTTTATCTCGATACGCTAAATATATCATGTATAAACTCTCATGCACAAGCGAGCGTATTTAAATTCATTAAAATTAATTTGTATTGTAAAGTATGGCGTAAACATGTAATTGTAATTAATTACGAATGGAATAAAAGTAGCTACTCGAATCTACAATTCAACTAAACACTTCAGCAAAATGCATAATTCGGAAATGTGAACAATTTCATGAAGACACGTTCGATAAAACTAAAGAGTAGGTACTTTGCAAATTTTTTATATACTTTTCTCGGAATACGCGTATTCAATTTGTACAAAAGAATTGTTATATTCAAAATTTACAAAGAAATAACCTCATCATTATTCTGGCGTAGTACTGAACTACATAATTTCATTGGTCATATTTAAAAATAAGCACAAAATTCACAATCGCATTGCACTAGTTAATAGATTATAAGCCACATGTCAAAGTTTGAGATTTTACAGTATGAAACAGCGGTAAGTACTTACAATTTAAGTAAAAGTAAGGAATGAGAAACCTGGACTTCAGATCCATTCAATTAAAATACAAAAGTCAGGTCAGTATATTTGAGCCAAGGCTAGGATTATTGAGCAAGAGAGAACATAACCAAAGCCCATTAAATGCATGGCGTGGCAGTTAACTGCACGATTATTTCATTTGTACAATTTGGTTGCAGTACGAATTTCCTTGTTTATGAGAATACACACAAGGAAGACTTACAAAACTTACAATTAAACTCAATAAGCTCGGAAGATTCGTTTGAGAAAGGCGTAATAGTGGAGAATTCTGTTTCTTGTTTCTGAGCAATACAAACTGAAGGAAGAATACCTGAACAATTGAGTAACCAGTACTTGAATTCAATTCCTATGACGAGTTTAGTCCGACACGGCTTCGAATTCCTTTAGCAGATTTCGGGATGTTGGGCTACCCATTACCTTCTTATCTTCTGTGTCTGCTCGGCTGAATCGACCAGTTCGATGTCGCCTGCCAGGAATAAATGTAAAAACAAGGTGGGTCTGGATTACTCGTCAATCCATTTAGTGTCGCAAAATTTAATACTACGTTTTAGATGCGTAACTGTGGGGAGACTTACGCGCTAGACTTAACGGCTGAAATTGGAGTTGATGCAAAAACTGGAGTCAAGTTCGGTGATCCATGCAGCTGTAGCTCGTCGTCTAGAATCATATTCAAACAACAAAAGAGATATTAATCAAACTCGTACTTTGAAATTGATTAAAATCAAATCATCGTAGCAGCTTGCTACCAATTCTTTCTCTTACCATCCGAGAATGAAGTGTCATTGAGCATAATACCCGGAACAGGCTGTTCTGGAGGCTGATAGGGCTCGGGCGTCGCACGTAACTCTGACAACGGAGATGGCTCATTCCTCTTTCGAAACACCAACAGTGAAGCTATGAAAAGTACGACGATATTCCACATCCGTTTCAGGGAATTGAGTTTTCTCTTCAAATATGAAATACCCAAAAACCAGTTACGGCGTCGCAATTCCCTCTTTACGATTGGTAGTTTGAAAAGATCAGCAGCTTCTGGGCGATTCGCAGGATCTGGTGAGAGCATCAGGTGCAACACTTCTGTCAACGATTCCGGAAGAACTGTAAAAACATAAATATTGCTTAGGTCCTATTTTCCAAAACCAGGATTTTGTTTCTGATCTGCATGGTTAGCTAATGGAATTTGTAATTTGCATCGACTCACGCTTGTTACATGGGTCAGGCAAAGATCCGCCTGATCGAAGGTGGTGCCATAATTGCCCACTCTTTGGTAAGTCGACGTGACAAGCAATCTCCAGAATTGTCAACCCCAGGCTGAAAATATCCACCTTGGTGCTAAGCTGCCCTTGCATTACTTCAGGTGCGAGATAGCGAGAATCTCCGTCTGTGTACTCATTTACATCTCGCTGGGAAAGTAAACATTTGCAGAGCATTGGTAAGCATGAGTCAACAACTTAAGTACTTCACCTTTCTCTCTTGTGTAATTATAGCTCTGATGACTCACCTTTTGGTCAAGGCTGATCACAATTCCAAAGTCCCCCAACTTATAAATTGGTGGTTGGTCAATAGTGAGAAATATATTATCAGGTTTCAAATCCATGTGAACCAGATGATGTTTGTGAAGATGTTCCAATGCCAATAGCATGTCAATCAGAACGTTCCAAGTCTGTTTAAATTCATGAAAATAGTAGTTGAAATCCATGCTCATCATGAGAAACTAAATTAAAATTAATAAAGGATAATTGAAATACTATGATTTTTAGTGTTACCTCCATTTCACTGAACTGATGACCTTCCTCCAGTTCTTGATTTAGAGACTTCCGGCAGAGTTCCATTTGAATGTACAAATGCCCTTCTTCCTCCCAAGCACGTTCAAGTTCAACCATATGAGTATGAGATGGAATGTTTACCACTCTCTGAACTTCACGAAGTTGTCTAGATCTGTTGAACAGTCAAAAATTAGAATTTCCAATAGCCGATCTTAAAACGTAAGAGTTAAGAGTACTGGACTACTCTTAACTGGGAAACGTAGAGGTATTATTTTTGCAGTGGTTTTAATCCGACTAACCTGTCTCCTTCTCCACTGTACGTTTTTCGAGACTTCTTGACAGCGTATTCCTTGCCATCAATGCTACTCTTTGTACGAAAGACATCTCCAAAAGATCCAAAACCTAGTCGCTCTTGAATTTCAAAGTATTTTCTGAAAAAGGTTTCAGTGGTTCCTCCATTCCTTCCTGCAGATCTCATAAATTGAAAGGAACTATCCAGATCGGCTGAGTCATTGTGCCTTGAATGAAGAATACGGGTTTGTGACCCGGACAAGGACGGTGCAGAACGAGTCGGATGAGGACGTTGATTTGGTGGCATATACCGGAGATTCTTTTGTTCTCGATCCTGTAATGAAAAAGCAACGAAAACGTTTACAATACGGTATAATATTTAATTTAATATTAGCCCAAAGATCATTTCTAATTTCGTATAGAACCAATAAAAGATTTAATTGCAGATCGAAGGTTAATACATAATACCATGAATTAATATACATTAATAAATTATGCCATTCCCATTGCCATCAAGTGTCAAGTACTGATAAGATAAGGTGTAAGGATACCGACAACCGAGTCTGTCTGAGTCCCTTGGAGGTCACCCGTACATTGACATGACATGTCGTGTGACACCTAATATGTGAACACACTGCAGTAGGTACACTACTATATACTTTACTATAATACATAATACCTTCTTTGATGAGAGTGAGTTCGGCTCCAGGAAGTATTTCGGCATGGGCACACCACTACGATTAAGTTCTCCATCCGTGACCGGGGTACCAAGTCTGTCCTTTGACCTGTATCTCAGGGGATAAGGACGAATGTCGTCTCGTCGCGGGGACGCTGTCCCCGAAATTTCAGGACGGAATGACATCACTGTCTTCCTCAATCCTTGAAGACAATGAGCTCACTACAGATGACAGAAGTTGACACAACAGCTGACGTCTTCACTCTTCAACATTTAAAAGATCACTGACAATTGACAACTGACAATGACAACACAAACAAGAATTGTGTTTTCTGGGTTTTTCAAAAATTCAAAATTGAACGCACGAATCAGAAAAGACGTCTGACTCACAGAACAGAAACGCCGGAATGTGAGTCTGCAGGATTATTCTTGTAGCTCGCTTGAGTCTGACGCCGCATTTCAATGAGTACTTTTGAACTCAATCTTGCCGTATAAAACAGTCTACTCTACTGCCTTCTCTTACGTAAGTATATCTGGTATGTATCCTTCTCAACAGGAAATAAAGGAATTCTGTGATGCCGAGCGCGAGTTGCGAGTGAGTGCGAGCACGACATCACACAAAAGACTCGCACCCCACCTCGCCCTCCTCCCCACCACCACCACCGGCTCGCTCAGATGCGTACACTAAACCGTTGAAACGAGTGGACAAAGGCAGACCTAAACCTCAGCCAGCACTAATAACTTTAAGCGCATTTGAATCAGAAATTCTCGTAAATTAAGTCACCCTAATTTTTTTTTAATTAATCGAATTTTCGAATGGGTGACTATAAGTTGTGAATCGTAAGAAGTAAATTTTCCTAACTTTACGTGAAATTGTAGATTTTGTACAATAATAATAATTACCGTGCATTTATGAATAAAAGTCCATAATTTATCAATAAGTACCGAGGAGACTGATTTAATTCGATTACCCTGTATACCGTATTGCCCAAATAATAGCCCATGACCAGGGTATCCATGACCCTTCAGTATAAAGTGTAGCATGTACCGAAGGATACGTTACGTTACGTGTGGAAATTTAGGGCCGACGCCGCCGCATATATATGCATGTAAGCAAAGGGAGGTCCGGTTGAAGCTTTCTTTTCAGCAGAATTTAAGGATTTATTAGACGTTTCCCCCATTAATTTAATTAGTCATTAATCACCAGCGTGTATTATTTTCCAGGTTTCACCAAAAATAGGCGTGCCGATGCCGAATATATTTGGCCACTGGTCGCCAATTGTTAGGCGCACACCACTACCACTTACTTGCGACCCTTCGTTCTCCGTCGAATTTCACAAGCCTGCAAAACTGTAAAATAAAAAATAGCCGATTGGGATGATTTGTGTCTCACAAACTTTTTTGTTGGAAAATCGTGAAGCTCTATTACAAAACTACTGTATACACTATACACTAGTCAATGGGTTTGAGTTGTAATTTATATTTTTATTTGAAAGCCAAGTGCAATTAAATGGCGATCCCCGGGCCGCATACTATATCAGTACCGAAAACAGTCCAGTGTAGTACATAGGTATAATATATTATGTTATATATGGGTTGAAAATGTTAGGGGTCGCATCGCAGCTACCACATACACAACTGACTGAAAATTATACTTAAAATTTCATCCACGATTTCCAGCTTTTCTCAGACCAGGCATCAATCGCTTCCAAGGCTTGGCTCCACCACCACCCCTCGCACCGCCTTGATTGTCTTCATTTTGTTGAACGATTGCTGTTGCTGCAGCTAACGCTGCCGCTCCGCCCGGCGGACTTTTGTTCGGAAAGTTGAGCATTCGCTGTTTCTCCATTTCTCTCCAGAAGCATACAAGTCGGGAAATCATAGCAATGTCCATGGCTCCGCGTCCATTATTTCGAGCGATTCGTGGACCCAAAGCCATTAGAACTTTCCTAAGTAACTGCAAATAACTACGATCCAGGAAGATATGAACGTCCATTGTGTCCACCATGCCTCCATTCTCTGACTTAGGCGCCGGATCCCTGGGCAAGCCGATCTGCTCCCAACAGTCACAACGTGTTACCGACTCACACTGGTTAGACTTTGTGCTGAAGTAAGTATTCGTTGGACACAAGAAAACTTTCATAGTTGACCCTTGACATGAGTAGTAGTAGCGCGGATCACGGAGCCCAAATTGACCGTCAGATTCACATTGTCCAGCTGTCCAAGGGACACCATTGTAGTCTCTTTCAATGGCTCCAGTTTGATCCCGAATCTGATGACCATTCCAGGTGTATACTTCAAGCTTTCCAGCCGCAATGAAATGATGGAGATAAGCAGCGATGCAGAAACCGGTCTCGTAGCTGTAGTACAGGCCAGGTGGACATTGATACAATGTCAGAACATACTCGTCGTCTTCACCATCTTCATCACCCTCCTGGTCAACGTGAGCTGCGCCTACTGCTTCATCCCCTTCCGATTCTGGGCCGATTTCGTTCGATGCCTTAAAATTTTCGGAACTATCGATTCCAAAAGCTTTCTTTGTCATACAGGTATAATAGAACCGGTAATCAGGAGTTGGTTTGTATCCCGCTGACGTGCAAGGAGCCAGTTGTATATCCAGCGCATTGGTATTCACAACCGTTCCGAATACGATCAGTGGATTCGAGCGAATTTCTAGAGATCCCACATCGATTTTGGCCAATGCTGATTTTGGTTGTCCAAGCAGATCCGGTCTAGATATTTCTATCTTTGCCAAACTGGCAATGTTCATGCCGAGCTTATAGCTGGCTCCAGCTAAAACGAATTCGTGTTGGAAATTTGGCACACAGTGACCGAGCTTGGCACTAAAATAAAATCCTGAGTGACAGATGAATAGACGGCAGGTCGGTACACCGCCCGCCGGGTTTGTTGTGATGTAGTAATATCGAATATCCAGCAGTTGGAACTTTCCTTCTTTCGGGGAAATCGGGTACGTGGAAAGGAACAGAACCAATGTGAACAGCCAAGCCGGACCGGAGATCCATTTTTTCTTTCAGCGTCCAGTGGGTATGAACTCCATTCCAGTCGGGTAAGTACTGCGAAATAATAAATTAACTATTTTTAAATGCGTATCGGATACCAATGAGTGTGAATAAAATGAACGGTCAAAATAAAATTATTGAACAGAGGGAGAGCTATCAACTTTTAACATTATTGGGGCATATGCATTTCGTTTTCACTATCAATAATAATTTGCAAATAAACAAAAAATGTGCCACCCAAAAAGTTTATAATAATTTTTTCGGTAAGTTATTGAACAACCTATAGTAAGCGCACAAATTGTTGCAAGAGATTTGGTCTCGAAATCTATCGTTTAATATTGTTCTACACTGTGCAAACGAAATGACAAAGTTGAGGTCAGAGATACTTGAAGCGGATTGAGGTCAAGGTCACCGCAATGTTTGCAAGAGCGTCAGCTACTTGATGAAGATTGAATGATGAACCGAGTGGTGTGTAGCGACTTGGACCTCATCGGGTCTCATATTTCGGATACCTAGGTCAAATTTCTTTACATATACCGCGCACACCGAGTTAGTTAACAATTTGGCTTTAAATCATGCAAAGGCTACTGACATTCACAATGCGCACGCTGTGGTAAGCACTCATCTTCAGTATAAGTAATACAGTACAGTAGTGCCGTAGCCGTACTATTGAGGGATAACGATGCAGTTCCTATGCGCCATGCATAGGTCAGACTTTCTAAGCTTGAAATCACATTTTGAAGCGTGAAGCCTGAAAATTGACAACTGACCTGATGGCTCGAGAACGCCGAGGGCTTCGTACAACCATGATAGATTTCGTTGTAAAAATGTCCATCGGGACAGTAGTAAAGCGTTCGTTGGAAATTCGGAATCGGTCCGTCCGACAGTGCACACTTGTAGTAATACCGATAGTCCGGATAAGCAAAGATGCCCTGAGTAGTACACTCCGGCAGAATGAACATCGGTGATGCGCGCCCAGCAACTTGTCCTTTGACTGGACTCATCGGGAACGATTCAGGCATTTCTTGCATTTGATACCCCGATATGCATTTTTGATGCTTCATGCTGAAGTAATACCCGAAGATACAGCG
>VNWX01000779.1:0-18650 GCA_009869905.1 Ceratophysella communis | reverse complement strand
AAAGTACTATTCTTCAGAAAAATCGTCTCATCAACACTACTTATCTAATTGCACTGTTTGACTATTTGACTGGCCCTTCTATTACCTACCATTCTAATTATGCTTCCGGCTTTCTCTTCTTAAACTCTAAATAATAAACTCAAAAATACAAACAATTGAAACAAAGTAAGTCCATGCACTCACAGTCATAACGTCGTCTGCTTTAATAAGGAAGTAATTAATGCTGACAATTCAAATTAGCATTAAATTGAGATCAAATTAAATTGCTTCGGATTGACTACACCGAAATGACTAATTGAAACAGGTCATGGGATAAGCTCAACATTTTTTTCATGCCATGTATTTATAATGATTACGTAACTTAAGAAGACTCATGGCTAAATCTATAAAACATACAGAAAAGTAAAGACGTCCTCGTCGTCCATTAGTGTAATCGGATAGTTTCGTTCCGTTTCGTAATGTTATTGGGGAGAAAAGGGTGAATTTACATTTCTGTAGAGTCAAACTTCCTATATAGTAAACTGTATAATATTTCCCCTTGGCAGTACAATACACAAGGAGCATAAATATTCATTCCCCGTACAACGGCCAATTGTAAGCTTGTATCAGCTCCATCATTATTACCCTCAATCCTCATCTTCACTCACTTCTTCACTCAAAGATACAAAAAAATAACCATGGCCGAATTGGACAAGTCAAACTAGATGTACCTCAACTAATCTTGAGCTGCCTATATGCCATAAACTCGCCAATACTAATCATAATCACACAATAAAATATGGGCTACTTATATGTTTTTCCTAAATTTTTCAAAAATCCTCACAAAATTACAAAAAACCGTATTAGTTTTAATTTAACATATTATATCAAGTAAATTTTAATTAATTTGACATATTTTTAGGCAAATAAATAACCGTGACGTTAATGGAACGCCATTTTCTTCCTATGTCGACTGTTTTGCCGTTAAAATTAGTGTAATAATTCGCATGACGCTAATAAAATCTAATCTATCCTTGCTGTGCCGATCCCTAAATTGCACAAGAACCTGCTACCTAACGAAAGTATGTAACTTCAGCACAATTCATGAATTAACGAAACGGCATTTATAAGGCTTTTATTCTCATGACCAACGATCACCACGGTCACATGCTAATTCTAAATTGTCATCCACATTTCTATTTCAGTGTGTTACTAAAGATCCGTCTACGACCACTTGGGGTGTCTAATTGAACAATTGAAGTTATGCAAGTAAATTCGTATCTCACATCTCACACAATAGAAAAAGCAAAAAAAATACAGGACGCAGTACGGCGGCGTCAGAAAAATTCAATTCAACATTCACAAACCTTTTTCAAAGCCATGTGTTCTTTTATAAGGATAAGGATACAAGCCTGCCGTGCTATACTTTCCAAATCCCAACCCCCTAAGTCACCAGTTAGTCCCAGAAGGTAAATAAATGATAATATGAAAACTCAGTAAGTATAATACAATGAGAAGATTCATCATGAGAGAGTATCACTCTCACAGGTATATTCTAAATCCCAAAAACCAAGCCAGGTAGACACCTCGCAGCACGGAAACAATAGAATGGATAATATAGAGACACTAGCTCAAGTTAAAACTTGTTTACTTGAAATAATAATTATTCTCTATAGAAGGCTGTTGTCGCTGAGAGATTAGATAGCTATTAGCCGTTTTGGCTGAAGAGATATGGAATACATCTGCTTCCTATTTTTTTTTACACAATATCAAGCTAAATATCCATAGCAAGATCCCCTCCTAAAAATCTCCCTTTATTCCACAATTAAATTAATTCAACAGGCATCCCATAATCTCATATTCGAATTTTCCTTGAGGTGTGCCGTATTCAGGGTACATTGTGGCCCCTCACCTGTCAGGTTTTATGATTTCATGCATCACAAGCTTCCCATTCCCATTCTAATTCCTGCAGGTAAATAAGTACCTCAACAAATATTTTGTAACTTTGCCGAATGAAAATTCGGTCATTTTTAGGAAAATCGGAGTTTCGAGATTTCAGTGCTATTTTTGCAAATATAAATTTAATTTTTTGGTTCCAATTAAACTGCAATTAAAATTTAAATTACATGTCCGATTTCTTAATTAATTACAACTGATTTACAGAAACGCATGCTACGATTACGCCGATTTATAAGATCCGCTCTAGAATGTTTAAAAAAATATAAAAGCTATAGGTCTAAATAGAGGTCTTCGAAGCAAGTCAGTTCCTTTAAATTACGACGCTATGCCCTAGCATTGCTTTTACTTCTCTAATTTAAACCGTTTTTGTCTGCTTCACAGTTGGCTGACTTGAGTCTTTTTTACAAAGGGGTTATATGCGCTCTATGCACATAATTTATACCAAGCATTAGGAGTGGACACATTTTGCATTTATGGGATCCAAAGATCCTCAACCACGCAGAAGACGCGAGGACAGACAGACAGGATTATGCTTCCTATGTAAAGGTATTCTTATTACTGCTCTGACTTCAATTAAGATGTATACTCACTTAACTGTACTGTAATAATTAGAAGTTTATGAGTAACTTAACTTGAGGTCGTGCAGAAATAGACTTGGTCAGAATTCATAATATAATCTTCTCTTTGCTTCCATTGCGTGTTCTATTCTATAAGGTTTTGGCCTGGGTTCTTCGAACATGTATGAAAGGAGATAAGCCGTGCTTAATTATTAATAACACTGCTTCACTTAGGCACTCAGCTCAGACATGTACACAATGTATAGTAGCATAGCACACATAATGAAATGACAAAGTCAAGTTGGAGCTATGTAAAATGTTTAAAATTGTATAATGGAATGCAAATCCCTCAAAACTGTAGGCATATTAGACCTTCAGCCATCTTATTTTTCATCTAAGAATAAGACTAAATTAATTCATGACAACAGGAGGAGTTGCCACAGAAATTAAACATTTCTATAAGCTGTTCATTACACAATTGGTAACGACACCTACTACTAGTTTGGCTGATGATGATGCTAACCTTGGGATGCTTGGCATCCTCTCGAACGGACGTATACGTTCAAGTATACTCCTAGTACACAGTCCTCCGCGTCGTGTTGAGTCCCAACAAAGGAATTATGCATATTTATGCAGGTGAGCAATTTGCTAATCAGTTGATTAAGCCACTTTTCATTCTACATAATAACTATAAATGGAAAGTAGACATAAACCACAAGTATTTTTATAGTAGTATTACAGGATATTGTAGACAGGGGGTAAAACCCTGTAAACGACGCATATAAATTCTACAGGGCAAGACCACCATATGCCCAACATCTTCCTTAACGCAGGACTGAGATTAGGGAAGCTAGCCAGAAATGCTGTAGTGACAGTGTCATATATAGCAAAAAGGCTACCACCACCACCGCATTATCATAATTACAATTACGGTGCTTCCGCTCCATGGCAATAGCCAACAACAACAGCCCGTAGCCTCGCCTTTGTCCCCCTTCTTCCAGACCCACATTTGTTTCGTTAATGGACTTAATATACTTTCCACCACACAGTGGGCTCATGTTTTAAAAATACAAAATAAAAATCAATCATCATCCTCTTAATGACAAATCCAAAAACACTGCTAAACCCTCGAGTCACTACTGCAATCTAATGGAGCTCAAGAGCTTGATTATGAAATAGATTAGTGCACGAAAAACGCCAGTGTACAGCGTTATTATTATTATTAATTCAATTCTTTGCCTCGTGTAATTTTTATACAACAGAGAGAGAGAACAGTGTGATGGGTGATAAATGATCTCAATTACTTCAAGGAGCCTTCTCTCGACTAATTCCACGGAAATAATTCCTTTGAAGTATAGCCTGACCTCATTACGTTTTCTCTCTCATTTTCTGCTGATACTTCTGTTGAATTCAACCGTCTTACGTCGATCTCTGGGACTACTACCTAAGCTATAAACCTTGCTGTAATGACTTTGACAAAAAGCTGTATTTATTCTGTCTATGTTGTAGCTAGTATATCAAGTCGTGCATGAAAATTGCCTAGGCATAATGCAGACGATGATATATTCAAAGTAAGGCCGCACTTTCGGCATAATTTAATGCTACTTCCAAAAGTGCTATGCATTTTCGTTTGCAGGATAATTATACTCCAAAAAACTTTAAATAATCAAAATTTGGCATATTCAAAAACCACTATTAAATTCCAGTCAGTTGATAGAATTGATTTTAATTCGGATAATTACCATAAGACTTTCACGACTATCACTTAGTATCAGGGGTATATTAGCCGGTTATTAGACATAATTTTACTATTTTGCATATTGACTGCAACATATACTCTGTATACTAGTAATAAACCAACAGAAAAAACTTGCCTCCTATGCTTCAACATTATCATCCCGAGGATGAGTTGGAATTGGAAATCTACGATTAAAATTCAAGTGTCATTCTGGTCGTCTTTCCAATGCTATATTCGCTCTTCTTCATATTAATAATCTCATACTGTTTATTCCCCTGTGTGTTGGACACATGATGGCGTTTTTTACAATTTCCTACTCGTTCTATTTTGAGTCAAAAATCAACCCCACCTCCCAATAAAAATACACCCAAAAATAATAAATAATACAGTGTTATGTCTACTCCACGTTTTATTTCTTATAAGCTTCAGTTGTTTTCCCTTAGCTTGTCCCCTAATCCCTACGAAAATCTTTTGACTCGAGGCAATACTGCTGAGGCTCTAATTACCATTTTTGGAACAGGTTGAGTTTTTTTGGAGAAGAGGAGACTCTATGAGCCTTTTACCCCCTCTGCCCATCCCTCAGTTTAGGACTAATTAAATTGGTTGTTCAAGAACTTGTCTTCTCTTCCCTTTGCCCTTTGACTGATGTGTGAAAACTGGGTAACCAAGGGGGAAATGCTAGAGTCAAGTTGTAATAGGGTAGAAATAAGCTGGCTATATATAGTAGTACAGTAACGTAAATAAAAGAAGGTTCTGGGTCAGTTGAACCTCGTACTTTTCCATTATGACTTGTTTTCTAGAAAGTGTTTCATTTAAATTGTTTCTAGAAAGTGTTTCATTTAAATTGTTGACGTGATTAGAATCGAGAATGTGGAATCGGAATTACGACAATGATGAGCGAACAGTTGGTTTTTATTCTAAATTTAGAATTGGATCGTTAGGTGAATGCTTCTAGCGTTAATGCAATTTAGGGTAGTGATTGCATATGCGGTCTATGCGATTTTTGGAGCTGTATAACTTTGGTTGGGTTAGGTTCTAAAAAGTAAGGTTAGGTTAAGTTAGGTTAGGTTAGGTTCGGCTTGAAAAATAACCTAACCTAACCTAACCTAACCAAAGTTTTACAGCTCACAAAAATCGCATAGACCGCATATGCAATCACTACCCACCCAATTTAGCACAAAGCATTCTCTGGTGTAATACATGGCGACGGACGGGTTTGAAATGCGATCCCGAACACTTGACTCCAAGAATATGGGTTTGGTTAGGGTAATTTTAATTCGCCTACAACTCAGCGTTTGCATGCCTGCCTAATTCCGAAAACATAAACTTTGATTGACGTACATAAACTTTGATTGACGTATAAAAATGAGTGGGTGTTAGGATATTAAATAAAACGTTAATAATTTTAAATTGAGCTCAAAGCCCCGAGACACAATTGAGCAGAAACTCCGTTGAAATTGGAATCAGAGAAAGAAGCGCTTTTTGGGAGTCGTGTAACAGTAAATCGATATCCATGCATACACCCGCTCAAAAGCACGAGAGAGCCTCGCAATCCCATGATGGAGCTGCACAGAGAAACTAAATTACGGATATAGAACAGGAATCAAAAAAAAAGGAAATCTCTACAAAAACACTCCCTGCCACTAGCAGATAAAGCTTGACACGTAACGTAATGTTAGTTATGCCATGTTTCTCCTATCTAAAGTTCAGCCTCCAATGTACACACCTAATATGCATATCAACGTCTTACATTACAAGTTTAAGGAAAAGAAGAGCAGCATCTCTCCTTTGAGCTTTGATTTCTCAAAAAAAAACTTACGACGCATTATCACAATTCTTATTGAACTATATTCATATTACCATGATTCTGCTTCAATTTACATCCAAGACAAGCCCAACACACGTCAGCCCAGCTGCTGCCTCGAGCTACAAATAACAATTCTTGAATGATGGGAAATGAGACGTTTAAAATTGCTAAAATTCAAGTCAAGCTTTATATTCGAGGCATGTAAACAGTGTATCTAATACACAGTTTATATTATCTATATAGCTGTATGTCCCGGGGATTTGTTTGTTTATCGCTCTTTTGTTCACGTTATTGAGAAGAAAAAATAAATAGTCAAGCTGCCGTAGTTAAATCGATTTAATCTGACCTAAATAGATCTATTTTTGCCTAACTGCAGCTTGTTAATTTGTATATTTTCAGCTTAATTGCTGTTGGCGAATTCGGCTAAAAATGTAGAATATATATAAGTATTTATAGCGTTAAAAAGACCTGCAGTTGAGTGCGTATAGATACGAACTGCACTGCATTGTATGCATTTAGAATGTAATGTACATACATGAGTCGGATTTCAGTAGAATTCAGCTGATAAGGCTATAAGTGATAAATCAGGTAGAGTCAAATAATTCGGGGGTTTTCGTGGCATTTATTTGGAGACGTCCTTTTTTCGTTTCCCTTCTGAAATTCCACTCTCTACTCCCTATACACTAAAACCCCTTTTTTTGGCTGTAGCATTGGACTCATCATTAAAGTCTTTTTGTATAGGCTTGATTTTAATTTTATTGCCTGTGTGTGCAGTCGAGTAGAGATGCTATCATTATTTTTGCCAACTCAGTTTTTCAAGGATACGAAATTGCTTCCTTTACGTGTTACACAAAACTGCCCTTACCACTATTCCCTAATTAAAGGAGGAGGGACTCCATGCCGCCGCCGAGGAGTGTGGAATAAGAAGGAATTTAGCCGCTTTCCCCGATGTACTTTATAACACCCAACGTAACCACAAATGCAAATAAAACTTACATATAGCTTCGGAAATATTATGCGCAATAAATATGCAGTCTGATGTAATCCGGATGAATATCAAGGAAATATGCATATAATTGAGCTTGGGCATGTAACGTCTTAATTATGCTAAAAGGGCATTCAAGCAAACAAAATTAGCAATTCAAACTAAATTAAATTAAAATGTACAAAAATGAATTTACCTGAAATTCTTTGCTTGACCCCATGATGAGGGCAGGGGGCGGTTATATGGTGGATCTCAATTTATAAATTTAGTCCGACCGAGTGGCTTAATTTTAAATGCCAAAAGTACGCGTTTACAATCAATACACTTTTAAATAAAAAATACGCTCGAGTATAAATCTCAAAAAATTCATTAAAATAAGCTATTGTTTTAAACTGTTTTAAAATATTATAAACGAGTCACTGGACGCTGTCACAGTCACTTCAGTAACTAAGTACCAGCTTCACAGAATATTCTTGACCCTGACTGGCACAGTAAATTGGCTCAACAAACACTGTTGGCTTTGGAGGTTGACCTTGACCCCTAATTTTGAGTTTTGAAAATCCTTGTTTTTATTTTTTGGGGCTAAAGCTCACGATTTAATTCCAACACTTTTCCAGGTGTTTATGTTAATTAAATTAACTTGGCTGATCCTAAAAACGAAACAATGAGATACTGAAGTGAATAAGGAAGAAGCACGGCGTCGTTTGTTCAGAAGAAGAGCGTCCTGCTCGAGAGCTCTGACTTCTACAAGATTTCCACTTGAACTGAAAGCTCTCCTGCATCCAAAAGCCAGGCCTCACACAACAAATACATGAGAATTTCAGAGAAATAGCTCTTTACTCCCATGCCCGCCCCATACTTTCAGATGGCAGAAAAGCTCTGTTTAGTTCTCTGTGCTTATGGCAAGTTGTGTCAATTGCACAATGCAAGTGCAGGCGTTTTTACGCACAACAACAGCAGCAGCAAGCAGAGAGATCCTTTCTAATCAAACCGTTCAGTTTAATGAAAGGCAGCTTAAATTAAGCTGATGCGGAGTGACGCCTAAATTACTTTCTTGTGTAATTTGTTAATAGTTTCCTATGTATTTTGAATTGGAAAGGCATATAAATGCGTCATTTTTGGAATTCAAGACGGATTGAGATAACAATTAAAAATTTTGTATGGAAAATAATAATTCATGCATGATTGAATTTCTGTATTTAAAATAAATTGAAATTCGGAAAAATCCGACGTTTTCGAAAATTATGCTGGTAACGAATTCAATGTGCTATACGATGCCGTGCTAACCTAATATCCGAGCAATTTGTCGGGTTTAGATTGACTTGTCATCTCGCATTAAATTTGATACCAGTAATATTTAATTATATAATTTTATTTGGCTCAGTTTTGACCTGCTTGTCGAACTGCCTGTCGCCTATACGCAAGCATTTTAATTTGCACGTTTAATTGTTCTTAAATAAATCCTAGAATTAAAATGCTATAACCCAAGTTATCATGAAAAACTGATTATAAAAACGTGCTTAAATTAGCACTTACTATTTATTCATTATTTTTGTACAATTCCCTACGTAAAAACACAAGCCGTAATTTAGTGCTAAAAATTCCGTCCGAGTATTGCTCAGTGCAAATACAGTAATCAAGCTAAATACTAATAAATACATTTTACACTATTAATAAATAGAATTTATGCCTATTTAGTTTATGCAGTGCAAGTCATGAAAATAAATAATAACATGTACAAAGGCTACAGGTCGTTCGTATTATTAATATATTTTGTGGCATGAGCTCTGGATAAAGGAAATGAAGATTACACACGTATTTATTCCAAACCGGGATAACGACTGAATAAATACATAGCTCGCTACAAGTCGAAATAATAAATAAACACCAGGGTTTATACTATATACGTACAATGTGTGTAAATGTATTATTCATGTGAACTGGTAGGAATTGAGGCATTATCGTATATCTAAAAGCTAAAATTGTGAAATTCCAGTTTATTACTCAATACTCAACGGTAGAAGTACGCGTTTCCAGGAAAATCGTTATGAACTTTTTAACATTAGGATTCACTGTTAAATATTAAATTTACTGACAATGGCATTCACTCGTCATGGGTGGTTATCTCGAGTTTATTCGTGGAATCCGCAAAATTAACAATTTATTATTCTGTATTCTGTGCCGTTGAAAATAAAAGTTTATCACTAAAAATAGTTTCTGTAATTCTGCTTACATATATAGCCTTAAATCGAAGCAAGTAAAAAAGAAAAGTTTGAATATTATTTGTAATTAAAAACCACCGATTATCTCTTGCCACAGACGCGTATCCGGCTCATTACAGTATAACATATGTCCCTCTGCTCAATTAGCATTGTATTGTGCTCTACACTTTGTAGTCAAGAAAAATTTGAATATTCAAATACAGACGTTGTGTAATATAAACTCTGTAAGTACTGATATCATATCAGTAACATGGAATGTGTAATACGCCAGCATGTTTTTATTTAAGTCGGAATAAATGCAGAGCAATTTTTTTTTCACTCGGCTATGCTGCCAAGGTACACAACAAACACTAGAGGGTAATGGGAAATGCTATGATTAAATATTTAATTACGAGCATGTGAACAAAGAAGGAATGCTCTGTGTATGTGTATATACGGTCTATCGCAAATTAGAACACAAAGCGCTCTGTACATAAAATGAAACAGAAAAGACATGCACAGGAAGAGTAGTAGTGAGTGGGTGGGAAGGAAAATAGTGCAAAAAACAAGAATTTTTTCAAAGCTTTATTTTCATTAGAGGAGGGACAACGAAGTTAAATTGTCAGTAGGTTATTTAGCATGATTAGCATAAAATGGGTAGATTTCTGTGGACATGCAAATTGAACGTGGCACTCAAGTATAGACAGCGAATAAATAAATTATGGTAAAATTTTTAAACTGCTTTTTCCCTGTTGCAATTTTTTTCATATTTAGTAGTTGTCGTCTAAAATATATTTGGCCCATTGGGAGTTTGTACAGAAATTTACGTCAAATTGGTCAGATTTATAATCGATAACAGCAAATTGCTATAAAGCTGCCTAAGAAGATTTTGTGTACCAATGGGGTTATAGAAGCAAGTAGCATTTAAATCTAAGCTTAAATTGGATATAGATTTGCACAAAAACTATTGTAATGGGAGTTTCATGATAACAATCGCCTTTGAGCCAATGAACATTAAAACTGCACAGACAGTGTTTGGATATGTCATTAACCTCAGACGAGACGAGTCTAATTTTTTGCTGGCATTAGAAATAGGGCATTATTTATATTTTATGAACAGTTTTATGTCGGAAACGCATAAAATTGTTTAGGCTAACAGTGCTGAATACGAGGCAGTTACCTTTATCTCGCGTAAAAAGGTATCTATGTTACGGTATATATATTTTATTCGGTAACGGGTCGTTTGAATTTAATATCTACCTAAACCACCAAAGTTTGTTGCTTACTACAGTAGTACTATGTATTTCTTAATCTAAGCTCGTTCTTGGTATAAATAAGTAAGAATAGCAATTAAATAAAACAATAATGAAAATCGGGGGTTTCTTTGATTTACCTTTCGGCCTATCAATTTTTAGGAGGGGAACTTTATACGTTAACTAGGTTGCTTTTCTAGTCTGAGGCAGAGGAGAGGCACTAGGCATGTTTTCCGAGAGTGTCCCTGTTTCTCTCAACCTGTACATTTTACTGCCAGGGTACAATCTCCGACTCAGGTAGAAATTGCATTTAATCAGATTAGCTAATTGAGGGATTCGCTCTGGCACCAACCGCCTTTCGCTCAACTCTCCCGTTGCCAATGTGCATGGGGTCTCCAGTTTTCTGCCGGAGCCGAGCTATACGGGCTGGTACTAACGAATCAGCACCAAGTATAGACCCATACCATACCCAGTACACCGCACTGAGACTGGTCGCTGAGAGTCAGGAGCTAGGCTAAGTTATACACCTATGCAAAGTCTGCCTCGCCGCACTGATTAAATGGATCGCTTTCCGCAATTCCGCGTTACCCTTGAGGAAAACCTTCTTCATCGAATTCCATATCAATTATGCAGTTTCCACCCGAAACCAGACTAATAACGGATATACGGTCTGGGCAGGTGGATCGTACATATTGCGAGGCATTCGGAAGCATAGGAAATATAAAACCTCAAGGAAAAGCTGCTATCGGCAGGGCACGACACTTGGTCATCCAAACCCAGCGAGTGAATAGAGATTAAAGACTCAATCCACTACACCAGGACGACTGCCCTAAATAAAACAATAATGGTAATTGAATTATACGAAAACAATCTATTCGCAGGAATCTATTTACATTAAAAAACAATGAGCCATTGAAAAGATCGTCAAGTTCCATTTAGGATTACCGTACAATTACTTAATTTAGCCAGCTTAAAATACCTGAAATGCACAGAAACCGGTGTAAATATCCTGAAACCTCAGTGCATTCGAGCCGTAACATATACTTAAATTTTAGCACCTGGTGCGTGCGTGCTCAGTTCACACTCCTAAACGCTCATTGTCAATCATTTAACCATTAAAATGCGTGTTGTAGCAGAGGAGAAAACGAAAAGGAAGAATGAATTACAATTTGTTTAGCATTTTTGTATAAAATTATAAATTCGCATTTTTGTGATGACTATCGTAGACGCATATCGCATGCGTAACACGGTTGGACCGCTTTGTACCGCTAAAGATATTTGTCGTGCGAAATAGTTAAAATGCTGTAAAATACATACTTAACTGCTGTAAGCTGTGCACGACGTGAAGCTTGAATAAATGAATATTTTTTGGTTAAAAATAAAAGTTGTTCGATTTTACCCCAGAAGTATTAAAACTCATATTTGAATTTTTGTGATTTTTTTGGAGTAATGACGAAAATTACAAAATTCTTTGATTTCAAGTGGACGCTGTTTTCACAAAGTGCCGTGCTTTAATTACTAAGCATTTATGGTCAGAGCACAGGAAATTGTTTTCGATTCGAAGGCCATCTCTCTATATTAGTCCAAAGTCACCTGTGTTAGTATCTGTATTCATCAGTCATCATTGTTGAGTGTAATACCCAAATAATACGTGTCCTTGTCTCTCATCATTCGACATGCCCAAGCCCATAATCTCTTTTGTCATTTCTGTATGCAAATATCATAGTACTCAGCTATTGATAGGACATTCGATATACTAGCTGAAGCATCTGTCAGACAATCCATTTAAGTATTATGCATGGTGCTCTCGTAATAGATACAGTCACTTTCCAATTCCAATCGATGAGTTCATCGTGATATAAACATTTATTACAGTGTAACAAGTACAAAGCCTTTAATGGACTTGATCGGCACTAAATGTCGTCAATGCCTCGTCCTTTCTACAGCTATGCTTTGTGATTTATGGAGACTGGGTCGATTTAGATTGTTCGGGTATTTTATTCCTTTCAAAATTTGTTTTTCCTGAACTCAAACTGGGTTAATGTGAGGTTCAAAAATTAGATTGTTCCGCTATAAAATTTAAGGTTGTTCGGGAAATCATAAAATGCCCGGCGAAAAAAAATTTAAGAAGTATAATTAGCATTTCACCGACGATATAAATACTGGTTTTATACAGTAATTATTTTTTGACTCGTTTAGGCCCACAATAAAGTACCAAAAATGTAACGGTATTTATAAACCTTCTATCGCCAATTTGCAACTTCGTATTTATTTATTTATTTATTTATTGCAAATATTTACACACAATACATACATTTATACATAGATACCAAAGGACTACCCAAATATGGGATTTACATACTATTCGTATGTCAATTACTGCTCAACCGGCTTCGAATTGTAAACATGTATGATTTCGGAGATGTTGAATAGATATAGACAAGAATTATAAATCCATATTTGTAGATAGGTACCCATGCGGTTATGCTAGGCACCGAATAAACCATTCGAAGCTTTGGGCAAATAGAAGCTAATGCTCCGGAATTCTTAGGTCTAGAGTGGTCACTCAACCCGTCAATATTGATGGCAGTTTCCACTTCCCGTGTAGGTATTAATAATATTCATAGTTATTCATGTAAACAGTTTTCTGTAGATGATACATGCCTGTGCATAGATATTGATATATATTCCTGTGTATATCAAACAACGCTATTTCTTTACATTTTGAGAATGAGCTCGATTTGCGTCGGTTGAATCGATTATTTTTCTATCATCATCTATACTAAATGACTTGGAGTTATATGTAATGTAATATTGATACAGGGTTGCGGTATTTGGGTTTCCTCTTTTTCTCCGCTCCCTCCTGATTTGCATTCGTCAGGGAGTTCACTTCGAGAGATATGTCTTTCATGTATAACGGTTTTCTTTTCTAAAAGTTCCAAATAACGTAATTTGGAAGATGACAAAGAGGGATATAAATATTTGCCACTCAAAACATAGCTTAATTTATAAATTTCCTTTCAATCGGCCACATTTATTATTATTACGCTACAGACTAAAGCATGGCTTGAGCAACTCAACCATATAGAAATTATTGGAAGTTTCGTATTATAATTTAATTTTTGAACAGCATAAAGATATAGCAGATCAACTGCTTTAATATGATTTTCGACAGTAATCGTGCGACGAAAAAGCGAGTACTCGTCAATTATTAATAAAGCACAACACAGCGGGATTTCTTTCCCCTAACTTTCCCGTCAATAGATCGATTTTTACAGGATTTACTGTATTTTGTATTTTATTAAGGATTTTGTTTTACTAAATACCTTTTACTAACTGAAGTCGAAAGTCATTAATGGTAACTTAAATATTATTCTCACATTGGTTCTTAAATACAATTTCCTCACGTAGAAATTTTTATATTTGGACGTTAAAATGCGAATGTTTTCGGATGAGCGTTTGATAACGCTCATCCGAAATCGATTCGGATGAGCTTGAGACATTCCAAAATTGATCGTTGCATGCAAAAATATTTAGGTAGCTCAAATTATGCTATAGCATGTTCGACGGGTTCAAGGCTCTCCAAAATTGTATAAAGATACAGATGCAGATGGGATCGTCCATTCACGTTTACAGATATTTCTAGCAAATCACCGAAAACATTACGTTGCTGTTATTATAGAATTTTTGATGAGCTATCTCAAGACAAGACATGTAGGTATTTAAATAATTTAATAATTAAATAAGATAAACACGTATTTTCGTATTGCAAAACGAATTAAATTTGCAGGCATAAACCAAACAACGGAACTTATTGCACAATTCCGGGAAAAACACATAAATATATTTTATCGCTAATACAAGCCATATTTTCGTCGGAGATTAATAATATAGCGTAGTACACAAAAAAACTGGTCGATGAAATTATATAAGGCCTACGACAAAGCAAAACTAGATACATAGGTATGTAACTAATTATCAAGAAAGTGCGGAATAGAAATTAATCAATAATAGCCCAATACGAATGCGGACTGGGGCTTCATCCTAGTTCATATATATGTATATTTTAAAGGCTAATGCTCTGCTTTTGCTCCCATTTCCTAACAACACGTCAACAACATTGTTTCGTTTGAAGTGTTTACTAAACTGAAATATTATTAGAATCTCTTATGATGTGAGTCATGCTTGCGTGCTAGCATTTTAGAAGCTATACTTTCTTCTTGTAGTAGTGAATATTTTAGGCATATGATCATTTGTTTTGAAAATAAAGCTTCTGATGTCTCATATGTAAAATTTACTTGCTTATTTCTGGAATGCTTTTAAATTGTTTATTTCGTATTACCAAAGTTATGCATGAGTCAACACTGGTTTGAATATTTTATTATTTGAAGCAGAATTCACGAGCAGCAATATATTTCTGGAAAACGTGAGCAAAAGCATAAAATCGGGTATGTAATATTTAAGGGATTCAAGCTTTTAAATTTTTTTTTATATAATCCATTTACATAGGCGGAACATTTACATAACACAGCGATATGAGTTATTCCCAGCTTTCTCCTGTAAATCGACACATAATGGGGAAGAATTGCCCAACCTCCTGAAGCTTTATTTAATCTAGCCTATTATTTATTAATTTGTCTCTTGAAGGAACCAGAAATATATATTTATTTAAATCGACATCATTCGCTTTAAAACCGGTATTATTTGCTAATTGATAACTTAAGCTTTCGCTCTGTGGCTGCGAATCAATAAAAGCTACTGTCGCCTATTCATAATTTGCCCTCATTTGCATCGCCCATATTTCGTGGGAGCAGCCTTAAAATATCTCGCTAATTCAAACGTATTTAGTATTCTAAGAAAGAGCCAATATACACTCTGGGCTTACTGGAACACGAGCTGAGCAAATAATGTGCGCAGAGTGAAGCTCAGTGCTGAGCTAAATACCTTTGAAGATTGATAGGGAAATAATAAAAGTAATAAAGTAGTAATGAATCCCAAACTTCCTGTTGGCATGACAAGGCAAGCCCTTTGGCTTGGCTCGTCCCACACGGAAGCCCAAAGAAAGCTGAGACGCCTGTCAGGGAATGCGGAGAGCCGAGATCAATATTATTTAAAATGAGAAAGCAAGCAGACTACCTCACGCTCCTTCCGCTCTTTCTCCACACATTACATATTACAATAGCATTTACAGTCATATGGAGAAAATATTTAGAAAGCTTACAACTTAGCACATTACTCCTTCGCATGGCCAGTTTCATTTCTTTGCTAGCCTTAATCGATGTTTCCCCAGAATTTTTAGAGCAACAATTTGCAACGGTTTTTAGAGAATTTTCAAGACAATGCGTAAGCACTGCTTCAAGTTTAACTGATTTTCAAAATTTCTATTATAATATAAATGCAACTCCATTGAAAATTCACAAATGACCAATTTGATTCAAGAAAATATCAGCATTTATATCCACGAAACATTGTCGAATTAGCGAAAGGCCGAGGCTCAAGTGACCCAGCAGCACGTGATGACCCAGAATCCAGACCCGTTCCTTCACACGCTGTCTATAATGTATGAGCTACACACTTAAGTTAGAGAATATGCCTTCACGTAAAGGAAACCGGAAGACGGAATACTCCGAACCGAGCCACTAATGTAATAACTTTCTCTTTAATTGTCTACTGCTTTTTCTTAGACTCGGACAAGCAGGCAGGCAAGCAGCCAACATTATTGCTACCCGAGAAGTCTTCTCAAACGAAGTCTATAGCCATAGTAGGAGTATGTGGCTAAGACTGCAAATGTATTTCCAAAGAAACTGAGAAAATGTCAGAGTAAATCCCCTAGATTCCCATATTTGAGTTCAAAGGGACAGCAAAGCAGAATGGAGAAAGCGAGAGTTTAGCTGAGGTTTTCAAAGGTAAAGTCTCTCTATTGATTATTTTCTATTGTGCTCAATAAACCTTTTTAAAATGGAATGAGTTTGGAGTCGGAATTGTGTAATATCCAAACCTGTCACGAACCAGGCTCTGAGTGAATTTATCAAAGTAATTATGGCTGAAATAGACAGAGCTGTGTTCTAGGCCGGTTTTCCTCAGTTTAAGGGTTTTCATTTTGACATTTAAATATTTTCAAATGCTGAAAAAATTAGGGGTTTAAATATTTTCACTGAACAACTTATTTATATATAGAAATTAGTATTTTTTCTTATTGATTTTAATTTTTAAATAGTATTTGTTAATTAATTTTTTGCCAGTTTTGATAGGACAATTTAATGCACTTTGAAGGACTTGAGAATTTTTATTTATGAATAACGGAATTGAGATATAAAACCAGCCTTTGGCTAGACCTCCATACATCTTCAGACCAACCGGATCGAATCTGTTCTGATTCAAATCTGCGACGCAATATTTGTGTATTTCCTATATCGATATCCTTTTCTGCTCGCTCACCAAAAAGAGAAGGCAACAAATTAGGAGAAAAGTGTGCAAGTTTGTCCTGACACGCCTCTCATGACTGTAGTATGTATAGTATAGGGATTGAATTGCTTTTTTTTTCATGCTCTGGCTGAGTGTTTGTACGGAGGTTGGGTGGGGAGAAGCGGAGCGAGGAGAAAGTAGAAGCAAAGTGAAAGTTTTTAAGTTTTGACTTTCCCCTGCGTATTGATTATTAGTTGAGAGACTTGGAATGGAAGCGAGGGAGGAGAACGAGAGCAGAAAAGATGTAAAGCACAGCAAAACTCCATAGACGTATGCCCAAACATTTCCCCGCTCCCTAATCAGCATCCATTCCCGAATTTTATGGGCAATTCAACGATTTGTACTGGATTTTTTGTCCAAAATTCGAATTTATTTATCAGCTCTGATAACGAAAGTTCTGTTTGGTTTTTCATTTTATCGTTAGGGTTGACGCACCTAATGTAATTAAAATACAATTCTCAAATTTAATAAAACGATCAATTAGGCGTGTCCTTAAAGTCTCTGAAATAGGCATGGCATGGCTCGCGGCTGAGCTGTGCTGGACAACGTAGGTAGCGGCTACTGGATGGGAAAATGTGGACAGGGTTTTTCATAGGCCCCTATGTACAAAGAGAAAGTTAACTTTCTTTTGAAAAAGCTTTGTGCGTTTCTCAATACATTTTTTATCCGGCGTACGTCATTTAAGCATGTTCTATCGACCCTTGGTACTTTAGGTATGTCCAAACCATAAAAATTACTAAAGCCCCGCTGTCAGGAGTAAAACTGTCCGTTAAATTGGCACCGATTTGACGGCATCCTAAATACCAGGCCATTTCATCTCTTGTCACTGTCACTATCCTTGGAAAGTAGTCGTCAGAAATAGAGTGAAGGAGTAAATGCGAACCACCTGCAGAATAATACTCCCACCTTCGATATATTTGCTTTTCCACAGGTTAGAATAATTCTATTTTGGGACCAATTTGCAACACGATCTGATCTTCTTCTAGTTCTGGTTTAGAGCACAAATACATGTATCTTCTTTTCTTTAATTCCAATATATATAGGCACTTTCCTTCTCGCATTCTATGTATAGGGATCTGACGTCAAAATGAACGCAGTTGTTTGTGCGTTGTGTGTGTCGCACATGACCTTAAAACGAAATTTCCAAGGCTCATGGTCAAATGTAATCAGTAAAAATTAAAAAATATATTGCCGCATTAGATATTTGCTGCTAAAAAATGCAACGTTCTCTAATATTTCGTCGTATCTGATTTTGTATCAGATAAGTCGGAAATTCAAATATGTACTTCGTGTTTTTGATTACAATAAAGGACGATGATTTATTGATTAATTGCGGAGTGTTTATATTTTACATGCTTAGGCAAAGGCGGAGTATAAGCAGTCTAACGGAATTCTCGAAGGACATACATGTACATGGCTAGGCTGTATCAAACTCTAACAGAGCAAGTGATTTCGAAGCTATAGGCTAGAGCTAGAGCATTCAACCGCACTTTCACCGTACGACCGACTTTCACTTTTGCGATGCCGTAGGCATAGGCACGCACAGAGCAGATTATCTCTTATATAATTTGGAGTTTCCGTCCGTCCGTCCGTCCGTCCGTCCGTCCGTCCGTTTGTGTTCGCATAACTCGACAGTGGGTAATGCTACGAAAGAGATTGATAGCGCAAATTGTTCGTCTTGGTCAGGCGCAGCTAATAAGACCTTT
>VNWX01000778.1:0-18655 GCA_009869905.1 Ceratophysella communis | reverse complement strand
ATTACCCTATGTTGTATCAGCACATGTTGAATCTGGCTAGGATTCACCTATGTTGAATCTTTTTTGCCAGAATTCCCCTATTTCGAAATTCCATAGGATTCACCTAAGTATAGTTTGTATATGAATCACCTATATCAATATCTAAAGGATTCACCTATGTTGAATCTCCAAAATTGAATCCTGCTAGGATCACCCTATCTGAAAATTGCGCTGAATCCTTATGGACATTTAACATTGTTCCCATTCCCATCATCCAAACTCCAACCAACAATGTGCCTACGCAACCGGTAACAACGCTCTAATGAACCTGTACCAAGTTCCGAAAGATCGCCTTCCCATTGACCACGGATGACATCAGAAATCCAGTGGTTTCCTCCTCGAACTCTGAACTATGGAACGGCAGTCAGTCAGTCAGGAGTTAATATTAGAGTGGCCGTAGGGTTGAGGGGATGGAACAGCTACTTCCTTCCTGGCCCTGGCCATGTTCTTCTTTTCTGCTCTCTCTCGTCACTTCCGAGGACGGGGAGTTGTGTGTACTCAGAAGAATGCCCGCTCGTGTGCTTGGAGAGTGATCGATCGACGGAAGCAATTTCATTGAAGGAATGGAAAATTAATTCAATATTGGTCCATTTTGATCTTAAAAAGCACAAGAATGGAGATGGAGTCAAGTCGTCCTTTGAGCTAAAATTTCAACAGACGCAGAAATTGAGAGAAAAGCGTGTCGCTCAAAGTTGAGCTCAACAGAAACGGATCACTTTTTTTTCTAGCCATCCGATTTTCCTTTGAGCCACCGTCCGCTTTCTCTTGGGTTCATATTCATAAAGGCTTACCTAACTTAATAGGCTTAAATTGAAACAATGATTTGATTTCCCTGAGTCAATTCCGAGTAAAAGGTTTCAGGAAGGGATGCAATAAGAGAACTCGATTTAAATATATGATTGTCTCCCTGCTTCAGCCTTTCAATATTCGAAGGAAGAGAACCCATATTCAATTGTATGAAATCCCATTTTCAAGTGTATATGGAAATTTTAGAGCATTGCAAAATACGTCGGCGCTTATTTCTTATTCTCAAGTTACGGCACCCAATTCAGCTTTGCTTAGGATTTCTTACGAAGAACTGTATAACACACTTAACGACGAATTAATAAGCATTTAAGCTGCTTTCCTTTAGAATGGCTATCCATCAAGACGCCGATCACTTGTGGGTGACGCTCGGTTTGAGACCCAGGTCAATAGAGAGGTCAAGCGCACCTGGCTAGAAGAAATCCGTCAGCTTTCACATGACTCGGAAATTTCTGAAGATGATTTGATTTTTGTGGATGAAAACTTGCTCTCAACATCTTCAGCGTCCATTGGAACTTTAGGAAGCGTTGACGTGGCCAAACCTGTTGCAAAAGAAGAGGAAGAAAAGCCCGAGGAGACAACGGTGGTTTTGTCGCTCAGAGAGAACATGGCGTCATTTGGGAGAATTTTGAAAACTATCGACGTAAGAATTTCTATGGATACCCTATATGCGCATAGAGCTTTTGCATTACCAATGCACCCCGGTTCTGTTTGACAATTTTAGAATTGCAAAGCAGTGGTCATGCACGTTGAGAGCCGAGTTTCTCGAAAAGTGGATTGTCAATTTGACGTGCTGGTCAAATTGCATGTTACCAGGTCTAATCTCGTGAGTCTAATGAAAGTATTGCGCCAGAGCAAAACGATAATGTCAACTAATATCATTTCTACTCATGGGTCTATTAAAGGTAAAGTACTTAAAGGTAACGCATGCTTGTTGTAAATCGTAACAAGGTATATTTTCCCATCATTATGCTCCTAATTAAATATTTTACCCAAAATTCAGCTCCCTGGTATCCGAAACACATTTCGGAATTGGATTTGTGCAATCATTTGATGACTAAATTTGAACCGGACTTGGATATGGATTCATCCTGGCTTCGCAGATCAAGTCTATCGAGCTCGTCGCAAGATGATTGCTGATATTGCATTTGAATACAAATAGTAAAACTTTAAAATATTTAAACAATTAAACTATCATTTTCCATGAATATTTCGATCACTCTTTAAATATTTCAGCGGCGAAACCATTCCGAGAGTTCAGTATACGCCAGAGGAGATCAAAACTTGGGGACATGTTTTTAGTCAACTCGTTGCACTGCTTCCTACTCATGCTTGTAAGCAGTACATCGACGCTTTCAAGCTACTTCAGGATGAAGTTGGTTATCGAGCGGACAACATACCGCAGCTTCAGGATATTTCGGATTTTTTGCAACGTGAGTAAGAATTTCTAAACTAAATGATGCATCGTGAATCTGTTTGGACGAACACAACAGTGCAGTATGTATTAAACTAGTATGGCTTTACAGGATACTCACATACAGTTATAGGTACCATAGAGTCTTAATTAACATAAGTGGTTCTGGAATAGCTTCAGATCCAGGCTGTGACCGTGGAGGTGATCTTGTCGTGCAATTTTGTTCAGTCGTTTCGTTCGTACAAAGTAAAATTGCTGATTTAAATGAGTATTTTGATGAAGACTCCTGTGCTTAGGTAAAGCTTTTGTGGCCGGCCTTCATCACTGTTCGGGTAACGCTGTAAATACTATTAGATACTGTCGAGATGAGAGGCAATACCCAATGCCTGAAGATAATTAGTGAGAGCAGAGGAAGGTTATTCGATTACGCTCCATTGCATATACCCCCTTTTACGACGGAATATTATGGCCCAGGATCTCTTTCATCTTACGGCCAACATTCGAAAATCAATTTCCTTGAAAGTGTTAATAATCAGAAGCCTGGCTTTCATTCATGCCGCCGCTGCTGACTTTCACGTGAACTTTAAACGTAGTAAATTTTAAGTATGCAAGTCCACGTTTATTTTGGAGAAAATACTTCGCGTCAACATTCCATTTCACCCAGCTTCAGCTCCTATATGTAGATGGCATATATGCTTGAATGTGTCTTGAACTGTTTTATTCATGCTTTCAATTAACTTAAATACTATGCGTTACTTTTAAATAGGTAGAACGGGTTTTACGCTCAGACCCGCAGCGGGACTCTTTCGCCGCTGCTGACTTTCACGTGAACTTTAAACGTAGTAAATTTTAAGTATGCAAGTCCACGTTTATTTTGGAGAAAATACTTTGAGTCAACATTCCATTTCACCCGGCTTCAGCTCCTATGTATATGTAGATGACTTATATGCTTGAATGTGTCTTGAACTGTTTTATTCATGCTTTCAATTAACTTAAATACTATGCGTTACTTTTAAATAGGTAGAACGGGTTTTACGCTCCGACCCGCAGCGGGACTCTTGACAGCTCGAGACTTCCTGGCGAGTTTGGCATTTCGTGTATTTCAATGCACGCAGTATGTTCGACATGGATCGTCACCAGATCATTCACCTGAGCCGTAAAAATTTGATTACTCTTTTTTTTAATTGTCCCTACGCTGATTTTCCTTGATTGACACTTTCAATTTCTAGCATTTAATGTCAAGGAATTGAAATAGACACTCCTTTCCCAACGCCGCCGCCGTCAGAAATCTTCTCTGTTAATGAGCATGGGTCCCGCCTTCTGCTGATTGAATTTTTCACTGAAATTTAATTATTTATGACATGCTAATGGGAACGGCGTGTGTAAAGTAGATACATATATAGAGAAAGTTTATCGTCTGTATCAACAGATATTCGTGAATGGGATATAATTATTGCAAGTCCTTGTTTCTTTTTGATGATTCTAGAGATTGTGTCCATGAACTTCTTGGACATGTTCCTATGCTGGCTGACCCGTTGTTTGCACAGTTCTCACAAGAGCTGGGGCTTGCTGCTCTGGGTGCAGCCGATGAAGAGATTGAAAAGTTTTCAACTGTGAGTTGAAATGTTTTGGTAATCTTGACAAATCTGTTGGTTATCTTTGCGGTTGTTTGCTGAAAACTCGGCCCGCCGCTGCTGCTTGTACTATTAATATTAACAATATAGGAATTGAGAACAGCTTCGTAAACAGCGCAGCACGAGAACTAGTTCGTTTCAATTTCATATTTACTTGTTAAGACTTCGTTAGCGTTGTTTTAAACCTTCCGTGCGTAGTGCATACATACCATGGCAAGATGCTTCTCATACTTACATATTTACATATACCATCTCATATTCTTACGAGAATGCAAATACATGAAATTCTCAGTATCACAATCATGCTATCCTTACCTTCGCTTCGTGAATCAGATTATTTACAAGAATTAAAAATGGAAACGCATGGCACAAACGTTCGCGTTGTACACGCATGCACAAGGCAGGAGGACGATGTTTTAATCGCTGGTCATTCATGCATGCAGCGATATTTGGTGTTTTCTATTTTAGTGTATTATCAGGTAATCATAATCAGTTGTGAAAACTGATGTTGTACGATAACGTGATCAAGGGAAAGCTCACGTCTTTATTTTCGAGTGTAAATAACATAGCTAATTATTGATTATTTTTAAATTTCTTCGGTTAGTACAAAATTTTTTAAAAAAAACATGATTTAATCTAGCAAGTCTTCAGAAACTAGACGTTTAAATTCAGCCTACATCACTGAATTAGGTCAGGTTTGGATTCAATAAAACTGGCATTGCGCAAAATATAGCAAAACCTAATTTATATTTTTGAGCTAAATTATTTACTTTGGAATATTGAATTGGCAACTGATCCAGTTCATTTTATTTCGGCAGCTTTACTGGTTCACGGTAGAGTTCGGACTCTGCATGGAGAATAACCAGGTGAAAGCTTATGGTGCTGGGCTGCTCTCGAGCTACGGAGAATTGGAACACGCTTTGTCGGATAAGCCAGAACATCGCCCATTTGAACCGAAATCTACAGCAGTTCAGGCTTACCAAGACCAAGATTTTCAAGATATTTACTTTGTTGCTGAAAGTTTCCAAGATGTCAAGGACAAGTTTCGGTAATGATTTTTGGCTATGGGTTTGTCTAATTTGAATAATGCCTGGGAAAATGGAATGCCTTGTTGCTCATCAGAGTCGATTGCCTAATAAATAATGAGTCTTTTGTTTAAATTCCTTTGCGTAACAGGCAATGGGTTCAGGAGTGCATGACACGCCCCTACGAAGTTCGTTATGATCCTTTCACACAAACGATTCACATGCTTGACTCTGCGGACAAGTTGGAAGGAGCCATCAATCAGATCAAATTGGAAGTGAGCTACTTGAGTAACGCCGTATCCAAAATGAAGTTTCAGTAATTATTCATGATCCATCAGAAGGCCTACGCGGTCTCGAAATGGCTGAGTTTCAATTGCATCTATTGTCTGTTTCTGCTTGCTTCTTGCTAGGTGTGACCAAAGCTTTATTCTGCTGAATTATTAACTTTGATTTAGTAAGTCGAAATATTACCGAAACCAAAAAGTATTTACAAACTGTAGACAGAGTTCATTGTTGTGAATGAACTTGTGAATGGTGCTAATATGAAGAAGTACCTATAACGGTTGTTAACTTGTGTGATGTAAAGATTGATGTTTGATGTACCTAAGCCGATAATACAATTAGATTTAAGTATATTATTGAACTGCGAAAAGCTATGAAACCAAAAATATTGTTGTATTCAAAGATGCAACGAACTGGAAGGTACTCGACGCTGGTAGGTAAGATGCAGGTAGACTAGACATACTGCTAGAAGGATGTATTACAGATAACGGAATGTTGAATGCTTGTTTAGGCCAGTTCCCTGCTCTTTATTTTTGAAATTTCAGTGTTGTCAACATTAATGGTTTTTGAAACACATTTTCGGTTGGAAATCTTTTTCGGGTCTTTTGTTCATGGTAGAAAATAACATGAAAATATGGCGATTGTCGAAACAGAAAAACAGAACTCGGGAAATTCAAGTCATACGATTTATAGCCTATAAATGAAAGCATTTAGTACAAGATTTGGCAAAACATTTTTCAAAAATTTTATTGTAAACAAGATAGCGACTCTTTTTGTTTCAATCTTAACTTAATAGAATAATCAATTCTTGACAAAATGTGGGACCACTGCTATGAACCATAATTTTGCTTACCATCAAAAAATTTCAACCGTTCAAGGTAAAGACTTTAATGACTGTGAGTTAAATTGTGTAGAAAAAGCGTAGTAGCAGCTCTACTTCATTGTATTTGACCAAAATACGAATATTATTGAGTCTGTTCAAAATACTTGTATAAATATATCTATCTGTAGTTATTGATAAATAGTGATTACAAATAGTCAGAGCCGTTTTAGTTGGAGTAGTAGATGTGGTGTGTAGCGTAACTGGTTGTCGTGTTTAGATGTAGATTGCTAATTAAAAAACATACTATCTAGTCCAGCTATGAAATACTGGCTTGCTGGGAAGAAGGGGAACAAAACACATAATTGAGATATGGGACCAAAAGCAATGTGAGCTCTAGTTACACTAGAGGTGGGACCAATCCAATTTCCTTGTAAATAGTAGTCTCTAAATATCGTATTTTAGCGTCAAAGTATGGTTGTTCGTAGATTTAAATCAAAATGCTATAATCTAGATAGCATTTTAATGTGCTTGATTCGTTGAGTAAAGGCGGTTGTAGTTGTGGAGTAACTTAGTCTTAAATATATGTGCTTAGCATTGTAAAAACTATTTAAATAGTACAGCATAGGTAACGGTAGTATTGCAACAAAGGCATTTTTGAATGTTTTACATCGGTTTGCTCACGTTATTTTGTGTATCAAATTTGACCATAAGAATGTTACGGCAAAAAAAAACTTTTTCGGGCCAGTAGAGTTCTCGAAATTCTGAAAAAAAAATCTTTCGTTTTGAAAAAACTAGAATCTGAGATTCGTTAAATTTACTTTCAAGTTATGTTTATAACTTCTAATATCGATAGATTCAAAGCCCATTTAAAACTAAAGCAACCAGGACTTAAGATAACTTTTTTTTAAAACAAAATCATTTTCTTGGCGTTTCGATGCTTGTGCTTGGTTAAAAAGGCAAGCCGTAGGAAAACCAAATTGTTGTTTGTCAGTAGTAATATTCCACTTCCTCGATTAATTCCACTTCCTCGATTAATTCCACTGATGAATAATTCGTAGTCAAAATCGTAGAAATAGTGAAGAATATTAAACTTGTTAAATTAGACAGCCTAATGTGAATTCTGTGACCGTTCGTTGGGTTGTATCTATAATAAATATGCAAATGTCAATCCTTAAATAGCAAAAGTCCAGATCAAATTTATTGCAATCATATTTCTTACTAATAGAATAGTATTTACAGCTTACAGCTTAAAATTTAGCTATTTAATTCAAATTTCAGACTTCAACCTTAAGTTTTAATTTTTCATAACCGAAATCGTGACTAACTAAATTAAAATTGCGTCTAAACATATCGAACATTTACTTCAGTGCTAAGATATTTCGAAAAAGTGAAGCATAAATAACAGACAAAATACATTCATGCTGCTAGAAAGCTTCTTTTTATCCATCCTACGTTAAATTATATTATTATATAATTATTGTCTACACCTAGGAATTGAGACGTGTTGTTCATTTCCTCATCTACACCTTTATTTAAAACTCACAAGTTCACATTTAAATACAAGTTGCGTCCACAACTATAGTATCACTTAACAGATCATTTAAAATGCTCAAACACTAGTTCACAAAAATATACTTAGCTATATTTATAGTGCCGAATACGAAATTCTAAATTACATAGCTTTTTCCGAAACACGTATGCATGTGATAAACTAGAAAGTGCTGCACTCATGAGCATTGGAGGTGGTTCGTAATAGTAATAAAATAACTAAACACGAGTTATTGACCAAAGGATTTGTTTACGTTAAAGTATACCTGTAATATGTACCCCCTAGTACTCACAGATCAAACACAACCACACTGGCGAATTAAATACTAACTACGGGACATTGGGACATTTTGTGCGATGAAAATTTCGCTCAGATTCAAGGATATCTGACTTATCACGATATCCTTGTGCACTAGGTGGATTAGAAATATAAGACAATCGCTAGCACACGCACATTAGACTTTCATTATAAAATAAAATGACGCAGGTTTGGTATTCTGAGAAAGCGTCTTATGCAGGGATAAATAAATCGGTAAAGTTAAAGGTAACTGCTGAACTGGAGTGGTGACATTAAAATTCAAGAAAATTGCGGTATCAGAGAATGTGGTGCTAAAAATCGAGTTACTGCTTTTAGTCCTAGAACTACTAAATGTACAAATACCTGCTGATCTTAGGCTAAAACTCATATTTAATAATAAATAGTTCATCAAGTAAGCCTAAATCCTAATCTGAAACACGGAGTTGTACTAGAACACTAATTAAAATTAAAAACTAGAACAGCACACATTACACGTTCATACAATCGCAAAATTTCTCCCAGCGTATCGCGCATCGCACCGGTTCGAGAATCTGCAAGGGCGTTTTGCTAGTTGCGGATTAGGCCGCAAAATTAACCGGGTTTAACTGCATACGTATACATGGTACAAATCCAAATTAGACCATTTATACAAACCTGAAGTATTTAGACACTAGCGTGATTCAGGCTCTTCAATCTTGATTCAATCAGTCGAGAAAATTTCTCAATATTTTATTTGCTGGGCAATAATGAGCTCTTATAGAAAGCCTAAATTATTGCTGCTGGTAACACGTAGTTTATCCCATTATTGATGCTTAGTGCTTGGAATTTTTTAAATCATGCAGGAAATCATACTTTAGCATTGCAACTGCCACATCGAACAAGTCCATTTTCATTGCAGTGCATGCATTTGAGTGCGACGAATTTCTTCAGTGAAGTGATTACGATGAACAGACTTCTTGGATCCACTGCAAACTGGGCAAGGCATCATTCGAAAGCCACCACAGCCTCCGCAGTAGTCCAAACCATTGGTTGCCTGGAATTAAATTTCAAAAGAAAAATAAGACGTCAAATTAACAAATAAATGGGACAAGCCACAAGTCGAATAGGTTAACAATACACAGCTCGATGTTTTCACATTAGGCTTAGGTATAGACAGGAATTCATCTAGTATGTTAGCTGTTTTAATCACAGTAGCAGTGAACACTAACCACTTTAAGCTTAACCATATTAGAGAGGATTACACCACAAAATGACATCTTTCTTGGTTCGCACAGCAATAAGGAAGTTTTAATTGATTAGGATTTGCGGTTTCAGATTAGTCTCATTTAAAAGACTTTGAGCTAACTACTGTTAAGATGCATTTGTCCATTACCACTTTGAACTCGCTATGGCTTTTACGCATTTTCAGAATGCCGAATGCTGCCATCAAACGCTTTCGGAAATCGCAAAATCGGGCTTTCAGAAATTTAGAAAATGTAAAGCATTTGTGTCTCGAAAAAGCTCTACATGCGGCTTTCACACATTCAAGCTGCTGCCATGTCATTAAAATTTAGATAGCAAGTCCCGAACGAAAGACATTGTTGCTCAGCTTTCAAGTCTCTTGGTCTTTCTTCATATTATGTGAAATTATTGGAGCTATTGAATTTAAATGAACCACAAAAAAGGGAACGGAGTTACCAATTAGGAACCGTAAACTTGGCACTCAATTTAAGACCGTATGTGGGTGAGAACCAGTTGAGAACTGTAGCGTGTGTGTTTCTGAAACCCGTGTCGTAGATCCTTCATGCACTGCCAAATTAGATTACCTACTCTTATTGTATACCCTTAATTAGCACCCTCGTTTTTCCCAAAGAAGCTGAGTGCGCCGAAGCATTTCAAGAATGCGTAAATTTGCCATATTTTCAATCCCCGACATAGAAACGGAAATAGAATCTTGTAAATCTGCTGCCAGAGTAGTCGGTGATCAAAGAAAGTTTTCGTTGTTTATCTTATCAGACAGATATCCTGTAAATCCGTCTGGATGAGCTGAGGCGATGATATTGTACGTGTGAATTCTTTTGGGTCAGGTAATGGGATGCAGTAAGTGAGTAATCAGTGATAGTCTTTTCTAATATGAGTAGTCAGTGAATTTCTTCCCAAATTATTATTTATATTGTATTCAAAGCATGTTCGACTCGTTTGGCCTACTCTACTCCGCAATGTAGACCAAGCAGAAGAGAAGAGCCATGAATCAATGAATGAAATGAAGTGTGAGATACTTGCTCTCTACCTCAATTCTTCAAGGAATGCTCTCACATCCACACACACACACACACTTTAATTCCTATTCAACGTGTGTAGTCGGCTCCTACCAAGTATTATTAGCAATCATGCCGGCGGGATATGTGTGGGAGACACTTGCTGGGGCCTATTGTAAACATGGCCCGTCCTGTGTGATGCCCAAAATAAGAGTGAACAACCTCAGCGATCAGTGGAGGAGTGATGCCAGGATCAGTAGGCATTTTCCACATTCATTTTAAAAACCTTTATTTTTCAGCATCTTGCTGCCTAGCCTGTCAGAAGGATTCAGGTTATGTCTGAAACTACTGTTTTGCTACCACGTGGATAGCAATCACGTATAAGCTTTGAATTCCTAATTTCGTCCAGCTATTTTATTGAGCATCCTGCCGGGCATGGCGCTCCCAAGCAATTCTTTCGGAAAGTTCTCATCGTAAAATGCTTTCGGCTCTGTTCAATATTTTAGTAGGATTCGGTCACATGAAATGGCATATGAAGATTTAGCTAAAATGCTTGGTTTCTGTGCGTTATTTTCAACAGTGTTAGGTGGAGGAATATATGTGCTTGCTAGATTTAATTGTACCTACTTCACTTGAAGCAATTCTTGGATTAACTTTTTCGATCGAATGCTACAAATAATTTGCAGTACGTATAGTAAGTTTAAAAGCTATCGATTTTCAACCTTTAGGTTATTTTGAATTTCGAATGCTATTACAGTGGCCCAGTGTTTTGAATTTAGAATGTATTTTTAGAGTCAGGAGAGTCGCCACTGTAGAGGAAGAAAATGAATTAGCTCTCTTGCTTCGAGTCAAGTTTTAATAAGCCCTGGGTGTCGGCTCCCATGCTGGGATTACTTTCATTTTTCCGAACTCAACCTCAGCCTTTTGAGAACACCCAATCTCTTCTCTTAAATTAAAATCAATATCTCCATTATTACAACTGGAATGCAAAGGAAAAATCTAATCACACACACGCATGGGACTATCTCGGCGGACCTGCTGCTGATCCTGATTTAAATCCTATCCGCCGTCAAATATATTACTGCGGAATGAAACAATTAAAAAAAACTGAAACTAATTGAATGCTGCCTGCCGTATGTTCATCAATACTCCCGTCGAGAATTTAATCCGGTTTAGCAGTCTACATGCCGGCATGTGGCAGAGAACTGGGAAGTGAAAATAGTTGTATATAGTCAATTGTTCAGATCAGAACACAACTCAAGTCACGTTAGGTCTCTTGTTGAGCACATCTCATTTCTGATTTACTCATCATTACCACGGAATTCATTCATTGTTTGCGTACGTAGACCTGTTTTCACTTCAATTTAAAATGAGAAATAATGAGGAGTAAAAACAAATAAACCTTCCATATGTTGTTGCGTGCTTCACGAGTTCAACTTTCCATGCAGAGAACAGGTACTATAGATGAAATATGCAAAAAAATCAATTGATTTGGATCTACACGATTTGACAAACTATCTCTATCTGTACTTACAACTTGGTAAACCGATGTCGTTGCCGCAAAAAGGATGTATTACAAACCAAATATTTTCAACTACCTACTCCCGGATACAAGCTTAACGGGTACAGATCGGGAATTCCTATTGTAAAGCTTTAAAGTCTGTTATTATTAGAAACGACGCTTACCTTGTACGGCTTCAGAATTTTACGCAATTCCCCAGACTCATTGAGCTTCTCGATTACATCGGCATCCTGAAAAGAGATATCCCAATTCATTAGCACCTCATCGAAATGACCTTAATGGGCCTGTTATGTAAGTCCGCAAGCATGTAGAGTGACGACAACAATGATAAATTCAGAACAATTCCTGCTTTGTGGTAGGCATTTATTTTGGAAGAATAGACTGCGACCCTAGATAAGTCAACATCAGCCATACAATGGAATGCATGTCAGGTCAAATGGAAAAGACAATAAAAAACTGGGGAAAGAAACCTCCCTGCGTCAACAGGGCAGGTTGGGAAAGAGGTGGACTTGTACGCTGTTGACATTGACGCGTGTAAGGAGGCCAGAGACGCACGCCTAAGCACTGTAGCCTTCACGGTGCTGTCAACAGGGCAGGTTGGGAAAGAGGTGGACTTGTACGCTGTTGACATTGACGCGTGTAAGGAGGCCAGAGACGCACGCCTAAGCACTGTAGCCTTCACGGTGAACAGATCTCAGTTAAATATCTCACAAACTGATCAGGAAGATTAACGGGAGGAGCGGACCAGAGTCATTTTGAAACCTCTCTCAGTTAGTTGGACAGAGCTCAATGACTTGGCTTACAAAAGGCAGATGACACAATTGAAATGGGTGGAAATCACATAAAAATTATGTATTCCCTGCCTATTTCAATGCATTCACATGAGCAAGTGTAAACCAATGCCTAGTTCGAGTCCTAGTACTACTACCGCATGATTTCCTAACCAGAAGGACGGTGATTCGCATACAAATTACGTTAACACGTCCATCCCGTTAGAGCACTACATCACGGTGGAATCACATTATGTGGACATTGATGGTACATTTAATTTGTTTTATCGTTCTGTTTACTTCCAATTCAAAAGGTGCTTCAGAGGGCAAGCAAAGGTCAAGCACAGTTATCTTTTACATTGTAAATTTCATGTATGAAAGATTCTAATTTTAAAAAATTATCAGAGAGATGAATGAAAACTTTGACTTAATGTTGTGTTGAATATCGTTAGACTTAAATGCATTTTTGCTCAAATTTAAATCGAAAATGCGACATACATTGCGAAAATTTCTGTTGGGTACGCGTTTTTCGCAATGCTTAACTGGCTTTTACGCTGATTGTTTCAAATTTACGCTATATCTAAATGGTATTATCAACTTACGCCCAAATATTGACCCTCGATAAAGACTTGAGGTAGGCAGATAAATTTGGTAAAGCTGGAAACATTCTGCTGCCCGGGTGAACCCGCCATAGCTGGTAAAAGACCAATACTGCATTTTCCCCAATTTTCATCATCTGTTGCAATTTTCTGCTTCATCCTCTGAATGGACTCTGGAGGAAGACGGTCTCGAAGTTCATCCTGGACTTCTCGATTCATATAGCAGTCCCGCTCATCATACTTGACCAGCAGGGTCTTCAGGATCTGTCGTACCTTATGACAGCGGGTATGCGTGTCACGAACTACTCCCATACTCGTGATGTAAACAACGCATCGACCTCGCTCTTTCTCCGCAAAATTCTGTAAAAACGAGAATAATACAATGGAATTAGCATGCTGTCATAACATGAAATAGGTTGCAAATTTGAAAAATGGGACTGAAAGAACTTGTCCCCTCTCATTAAGACTTTGCCTTTGTCAACAGGTAAAAGCGCTGAAAAATTTGACTATTTGCACTACATCCTTGTCATTTATCATCTTTCATGACAGGCTTGACTAACAACTAAATTTTGAGTCAAACAAGGTACCTAAAGTTGAAATTTGCCTTTTCTGTGATTTGTGTTCATAATAAATGAATCCGTTTTCGGGACCTCTCTATCTTGTGATGCATGTTACCAGTAAAACGAAAGTATTCGAAAAAGCCGATTGTGTAACAGGTCTTAAGTTTAGATTCATGAACATCACCAACTAATTGCTTCTGATCAGCATGAGCGAGCATTAAATAACACCCAACTAATCTTATTGACAGAAGCTTTAAGGATCTGAAAAGTTTTGAAATTCGGACTCCAAAATAATAAATAATCATTACCCTCTCTCATCCCGCTAATCCAAAACGACAATACTCATGCATTTAATATTAGCCAAAATATTAGTGTGGTTAGACTATTGTGCGTATAAATTTGTCTGACTTGTTGCATTTGAATACAAATTCTCGTTGAAGCCCAGCAAAGGTCTTCTTCACTCATCCCATTCTTTATCTTCATACAGAAATTTTAATAATATTCCGCTTCAGTGTAACATATCATTACATCAAATGGAAACGGTTAATTATACAAGAAGAGCCTAAACACTTCTCGCCAAATCCGAGACTGCCTTGTGAGACGGCCGGATACGGACCTACTTACTCGACCAGTAGAAGTAATAATAGTCAAATACCAAACCAAGAGATCTTTATGGTTTGCTTACTGGCTTGGCTGGCTGGCTGGCAGCGGTAGTGCATAGTATTTTCTCTATTGGGTTTTTGTAATGTTGTATTACTTAACTCTGTAAGTTTAAGGAGTCCAGTTATAATAATCACCTTTTTCATGTGCAGTCTCCATGCTATTTCAAAGACCGGTTCTATATTCTATATATAAATCCCCCAAGTTCTTATTTCAAGTCGCCGGCCAGGAATGGAATGACATTACTTACTTCAGCATCGAGTTACGTTATGCCGTTGACACCTGTCAATGACGAAAACGACCAATCAGCACCTTCACACCAGCATCTCCTAACTGATTGAGGTTTCGTCTTGGTTCCCACCAATGCCAGCCACTGACAGAGTCTCTGATTGATAGGTATTATGAAAGTTTGCTGAGCATTTGGCACACAAGGGAGAGATCTTAAATTGAAATTCCAACAAAAGTTTAGTCTAGGAAGTCCAAGAGGAACAAATTGAGCTCTGAATAGCTCCATTGTTATGTACCAACAACTTTAGTGGCAAAGGGCGCATTGAGTCGTGTGGGTCGAGCAAATGGGATGTCAATAAGCACTTCAAATGATTGCAAACTTACACGTTACGGCTCTTAAATTCCTGATTTGTAATTTGCAAATGCCAATAAAAATCATTCCGACCAGATAAAGCCATTCCTTTTAATTGCGTGCATTCGAAATGATGGGTGACCTAAGACGCTGTTCTTGCTCAAAGTTGGAGCTGTCTATACCCATGTGCACATTTTGGGGCATATCAACTATATATGATCGAGAGTTGAACTACTTATCCATGCAATTACGTTCACAGATTTCAAGAGTCACTGAAAATAGACTAAAATGTAAGTAATGATTAATTTCCGCTTCAGATCTGCAATTAAAATTACTTCACGTCCATTACAGCCATAACACAACAATTTATTTTTAGGAAATGCTGACTTCTTGGCAATAAATTAGAGTTGAAGGTAGGTGTCATGTAATAGTCAGTATGTAATCCCACAATCGGCTAAGCAACACACCAATATCCCATTACATGGAAGCTTAATACCGGCAGAGCAAGAACAAGTAAGACTATAAAAGTCGTAAAAGAGAAACATGGTCTGTGTCTAGGTTGAATGTAATTGCAAATTGCAAAAATTTCTTAACTTTCTACAACATAACATGTCTGCACATTCCTCAATTGACTCAAAAACTTTGGGTTGAGCTCACAAAGACCCATCAGCAAGTAATTTGAGGTTCACTCAACTGCAGAAGCCTAGGTTTTTGGGCTGGGTCAATACCTTTATTATTTGCTATTTGCTTGTGTTTCCACGTCGTAGAGATAACTTACAGATCCCAGAAGTCATCATGCATGCGAATTAATTAATGCATTGGAACAGCAACAACACTCCAACTTGTTGCACTAAATGTTCCTGCAAAATACTTAACTTTCAAATAAAATACACTGCAATTTACAATCAAGGAATTACAAGGCCTCCTCCACCCAACAGATTTCAATATCCTTGCCAAGTTATGCAACCTATTATTAGATAAAGGCCAAAAGTATTTCCTTTGTTTCCACGTGCTACACAAAAATGCAGAAATTTGTTTTTCAAGGAAAGATTAAACTGCATTTAAAATCAAAACCAATTTAACCATATTTATGTTTTCAATATCCAATCCAAAAATGTGGGAAATGCTTCAAATCGGTACACAAATTTTTCGGTGCTATAGCATAATCTAAATAGACGTAAAATATATGCGATTGGCTTAATATATAAACTACATAAGAAAACTCGACTTTTACCCAAAAAGAGTAAAATAAATCCAATTTTATTTGCATTTCAAATTTTTAAACCTGCTATAAATTTTCTTCTCAAATTTAGCTGCACTGGCATACAAAAATAATTTGAAATTTTAGAAGTCATCGAAAGTTATTGAAATTTTTCACAATTCCAATTTGGGTAGTTTTACGCTTTTTTTGGACAACACAGTGATTCTCATCCGTTTAAATTCAATGATACCAAAATCCGCTTATTTTAGAGAGAAAGTTCATTTTAGGAATGTCTCAAAATAGGCCTAAAAATTCATAACTGCGTAAGAAGTAGAAAGCAAAAGCAAAGTGCTTAAGCTAATGATACGAGTAGATACTTTTTCTAGCATCACAAGGAGCATATAAATTGTTAAAGACTCTTTACGATTACGAGTATGCACGAAAAAAGTCGGAGATATCAAGGTAAATAATATTTTTGTAATTCCTAGTTTAACAGTCTTATAACGAGCTGGTCATTCACATCAAGTATTCAAACAGTCAACCCAACAGTGAAGTCAGTGAAAAAAACCTCCTCTTGTAGTCATACAATACAAATAATTTACAGTCCCTCCTCATCATAACTCGTCACCATAAATATAAACCCTGACTTTTGTATACGATAATTCCTGACTCATTCTTAATTGAAAAGAAGTGAAGATGCTAACTTTCATAATGGAAAATGAGTGGATTTATGTACTCTGGTGCTATGTAGTGGCATTATAAAGCACTTGGGCAGAAGGAAAATAAGTTAGTATTAGGCTTTCGTACTGGCGGCGACACGGCGTTTTCCGGAATACGAACGTGTGAACCGTTATTGTGACGTCTGTGACGATTCCCGCACCCTTTCAAGCAGTTCCAAATCCCTCGAAAACGGCGTCAAACCGAATACCAAAAAATATTTTTCCAAATTTACCAAAATTTTATAATAATTAAGCTAATTACAACACGCCAACAAATTAAAAGTTCTGATGCCTACTAAACAGTAGAAATCTGTTCGGAAGAAGATTTACAAAGAAGACACAAAAGCTTTAGCATAATATCCCCACGAGGATTCAAAGTACAGCTTAACGAACGGCAGAGATTTGCATTTGATTAGCACTACCCTACCTCTCAAAATTCTGAATGCGGATCTTATTGTGCTCTGAGCTGAGGCTCAAAAGGAGTTACACTTTCTCGATGTGACTAATTGTTAAATATTTATGTAAATATCTGTATGCCCTGTGTCATCACTTCCATCTTTCCAAGTAATACTCACAGGGAGTTTTGTAGTAGGATTTGCGATTAGCAAAAGCTTCCAACTTTCAAAATTAAGCCGAAAATAATTTGCATTACAAAATTCTTGCATAAATAATAAAATTCGAAATTTTAAGTGCGTCGTTTGCGTGGTTTCAGTTCGAAGCTAATTTCGAGCGATATTAGTACCGGAGTTAGCATTTTCCCGATACATTTTTTTTTAGTGCATTCGGACTTTTTAGCAGTATTAAATTTTTTTCTCCTATTGCCCGGACAGAGCAAAATAAAGTGAAAATCATCTATATCGTGTAAAATTAGCCTTTATTGCTTCACTTTCTGTTTTAACTCGGTCAAACAGCACTGGCGTCCGTACGTTTCAACTTGTGCAATTAGTGGCTTATTTCTCGCCATAAATTATTGATTGACTCATGCTGGTTACGGTTGCCACATTATATTGAAATAAATAAACCAGATCAACATTTGGACTTTTAAGAACTACAGGCCATCCTACCAAATATATTGGTGTGCGTAGAATGAAAACAATGGAAGATAAACGCATGTATAAACCTTTATTAATTGTCAATCTCAACCTGCAGCTCTATACATTCCATTCCAACAGCATTACGGGGCATGGCCTATAGTCTTATAACCAACGCTCATTTTCTCCTTTTGTTTAACTTGTAGCTTTTTAAACTGAAAATGTGTGACAAGACAAGTGTTTACTTATTAGTTGTGTGGGTGCGGACAGGACAGGCGGAGGTCTTTTTACTCACACGACCCTAATAAAAATTCTAGAGAGGACGCCGACATAGTGCAGAAGGAATGCATATCAGCAGAAGCCTAACCTCTTTTTCTATTCCGGATTTTATTGGTACGAAAGAACCCTACGACTTGTCTCGTTGGCCGTGCCAGCCCAAACAATAATAAATTATCACGGAACAATTAAAATCCCATATCCGTCCCATTCAAGTGTCAAAGGAGGCGGTTAGACTTTTAATTAGTATTTCTCTTCCTTCACGGCCTTCTTCGCCACTTAAGAAGTCTGTGAAGAGTGAAATTGAGTCGATGAGACGCGTCATTAACGCGTAGAGAGTACGCTGGCCGTGTCCCGTGGATCATGTCATGCTTTGGGGAAGCTAGGTTAAGTGGAAATTAAGTTTCATATAAAAGATGAAAGAAAAATTCGCACAATGGCTAGCTTAAGATATGAGGTGCGTTTCTTGGACAGACAGGATTCAAGAAGCTCCTGCAAATGATCACCCTTCTTAACACGTGCACTCGAGCTGTGTGAACCAGAATATTTTAATGCATATGATTACTGCGATTTTTTCATAGCATACACAAAAACAATGAAACATATAACATGTATTTATATGAACGGAATTGC
>VNWX01000777.1:0-18669 GCA_009869905.1 Ceratophysella communis | reverse complement strand
TCTCTGGTTTACAACAGATGCTACAACCTCATCTTCCTGGTCTTGAGTGGAGGTGGGTGGTGGGCCCCAAGGAGTGGTCAAACTTTCACCTACTTTCAATTGACATTCAGGGCTCGTGTGTCCAATATATCCGAGCAGCTAAAAATCAAGCACGAATTACTTGAATACACTAGTAGGTACGACATATATATTTCGGGAATTGTGTAACAAAAAGTAAGTGGTAAGAAATACATCATCCAGGTTATCCAAATCATCTGCTGAGTCTTCTACAGTTGGAAGATGTCCAGGATGGCGATGGCGAACGGTAAGGCGTGGTCCCATTTGAGGAAAGAAAGATCCAGTCATTGCTGATTGGTAGTACAACTCGTCAGGATGAGTATTCGTTAGCGGTAAGAGTGTCATTGCTCCGTCTATTTAAAAATATAATTTAAGGCATAAATCTAACAAAGTTCACTAATAGAAAGGTCCAATTTAGAAATAGAAACCGTACCGATTCCGAAATTCTTCGAAGCAGGAACAAGATATGAAGCATCCCACGATGCCTTGCCACTAAGATCCCTCAGAATTACTTCCGTCTATTTAAAAATATAATTTAAGGTATAAATCTAACAAAGTTCACTATAGAAAGGTCCAATTTAGAAATAGAAACCGTACCGATTCCGAAATTCTTCGAAGCAGGAACAAGATATGAAGCATCCCACGATGCCTTGCCACTAAGATCCCTCAGAATTACGCGAACCTGGGTTTGCGATGTTTGAAAACCTGATACTTCATTTTCTGTGGAGTTTTCTTGAGCTGGTAATTCGATCATGGTGAGTATTGTTTCATTGTCTAACGCGAACATCTACAGCAAATACCAATTGAGCAACGAAATTCGATTTCCAAGAAATTCAGAAAATCAACACGTTGTACCTGAAGATTTGGCAAAGCGAAAATTCGAGAATTAAGCTCGTCACCCCAGTCACTTCCATGATAAGGTAAGTCATCATTCTCAGATACAATGGAACTACAACGAGCTGCCCCGGTTGTGATTGGAAAGTGTCCGACTTGTGTCAACAGGTGGGATATTAGCTGTGCAAAGAATAAATCACATGAAAATATGAAAGCCGAAAACATGTCCCATGCACAGTCCTTGAGCTAAATGGACACTTACACTGCGAGCTGCCAATTTAACTGTTTGCAAATCTTGTGCCAGGGAATTGATTGTTGTCACTGGTGCAGATTTCTCCTGGTTTCGATTTGCGTCACAAATCTAAGGATATTTATTTCAGTTTTAAATATTGAATTTAATACGCAATGTAAAAACTGGTGCTTGGCAGAAATGCATATATGTTGCATTTTCTCTTACTTGCAAGTCGTCAAATGGAATGCTTGAGTTAAAGTCTACCAAACTTGAAGTTAGGGAAGTGCTTTCACCTGGCGTTTGATATCCCTGAATCACCATGTGTAATACCTGCAAAATTAATATTTCCATACTTGAAAACTGAGGTATTAGATCCTCAAGTCGTAAGTGTTATTTTACCTCAAATACACCAGAGAGAAGTGAGTTACGATCTCTGGAGCCAGAATTTAGAAGTATTTCCAGTGGTAATCTCATACACCATTCACCCAAAGTCAGCATCAAGGATATGTAAAGCCGCTTTTCCATTTCAATTGGACGCCCTGCCGCCCAGGTCGAGTTTTTGAGCGGTAGAGCGTACTGTAAGCTCCATTTAAGTCCCTGTGTATTGGTAAAATAAAATATTTGTTCAATAATCTACTTGATCACTACTGGATCTAATACTACACATCAACATCCGCAATCCGTGGGCAATATTATTATATTTATCTTACCAGGATTATACTCGTGCACAACTTAGGAAAATACGTTGAAACTTCAACCGCAAAATCAGCTAGTAAGAGCATTAAATCTGCCGCTACCAGCGCCACGCTTCTGTTTGCAACCTAGGTAGAGTACAACAAAATGTCGTACATATTATATTATGAACAGAAAACTTGAACCTAAACAAATTGCGACCTAATCAATGGAATAATAGCTTACGAATACCATACGGCATACCTTGACGGCTTCAAGAAGAACCAAGAATATTTCACATAGACGATTATTGTAATCGGCTTCTGGAATTCCAATATTTGGCGGCGGATATCCAGCGTGTCGAATTTCCATTAATTGCTCCGAAAGATAAACACTTAGCGATTGAAGCGCTATTGCACGTGCCTGTGATGTTTGTTCCACCTTCGCTGTCTGGATCAGGTACGACAAGACCAACTAAAAACGTCGAATTGGAATTAAGTGAGGTGAGTTGGCAATATTTTTTTCTATAAATTTTGGCTTTACACTAGAATTCTAGTCAGTTAACCTTAGTATGTTGTGTTTGAATTGGTTGAAACTGTAATGAGTTGGGTTGTAAGACCTTCAGATCCTTGAAAACACTGGAGATAGTCAATAGGGTACCAAGCAGGGAACTTGCTTCCATCCTCGGAGCCTGCACCAAAATCAAGTTTAAAAACGTTTATAAAATATATCCCGCACCGATCACAAGTAAAACAGTGGGTCGGAAAGTAGTAACTAATAATTTACCGATTTGAGATCATCGCTACTAAGCACTGAATGCGCAGCTTGAATCAGATCCAACAATAACAGAGAAAAACCGGGCAGCATTCTCGGCACAAATCTTGTTCCGCACTGCTTCACAATAGTGTTCACAATGTCCTAAACAAAAATATATGTAATACTCATAGAATCTAAAGAAGCTTTACTTTCTACTCCGACTTTAAGCTAAAAAGATGAATTAACATACTTGGTTGTTAGCAATGATGCACCTATGGAGTGCTGCGTAAAACTTGCATAAATACTCTTGATCCAGTTTAATATCTTGATTGGAAAGTGTCATATCACAAAGGAGAGAACAACCTAAAACTTTGCCACGATGAAATTCAACTCCGAGGTCCAAAGCCTGTAATTTATTTCGAATAGGTTATAGTGGAATAAACACATCGTACAAAATACAAATAATTTTTTCGATTCGGTACCTGAATGCACCACGGCGCTAGCAAAGTCAGAGGAGGTACTAATTCTGGAGGTTTTGGAGTCGAACAATTGTCTATACTAACTCCTTGGTTTCGACGAACCTATTTTGGATTTAATAAGTGAAATTATTGAAATTCAATAGCATTTCTAGCACAAGAGCACGCAATTACTTACTTTAAATAACGTAATCCACATGTCAGTAATAATTTGAAAGAAATGTGCATGTGTCTTGGGGTTGGAGAAATTATTCACGTCTCCAAGTATTCCCAGCATACGCCTCCATAAAATAGCGGCAACGCTTGGTAGCCAACCTTTGGCTGAACCTCCTGCGATAACACCGCTGAGTTCTGCTTTCGCAGACCCATATCCGTCTGAAAGTACATAAAAAAGAAGGGCAATTAGAAACGAACATTGGAAAAGTTTGAAACGCTGTTCATTAGAACATGATGTTTCAAATTAGTAGGTTAATGTGTACATACCAACGCTTGTTCCATCTTCATCAACCTGAATATTGGACGTATTTTCCAGACTTGCCGTTGAAGATGAAATTTCTGCCCAATCCGGTTGCAAAACCGGATTGGGAAATACAAATACTTCCTTTGGGTTTAACTTTCTGATAGAATCTGCAGATCTTGAGATTTTCCGAAATAGTCCTGGCCTCGAAGCCGGTGATTGAATGCTGTTGGACTCACTTTTGTCGCTTATAATGGTGTTTTTATGTTTGTTAGATTTCCCCGGACTCGTGATATTCCCCTCACTTTGACTCCTTTTCAGGCCTGTCTTCTTTTGAGGTGATGTAGTAGACGGAGAAAAAACGAGCGACTTTCTCTCCGAAGATGTTCCTGAGCTTGTGTGACGTTTACGAGGAAATGTTGTGCCTGTGGAATTTAATAAAAAGATTTGGCATTTAATATCTCTGGTGTCTGACGTTGGGATTGATTGCACAGTGCATACAGAGTTTTAGGTTTTATACCTTCTGGGACTCCAGAAACTTGCTTAAACGTTTCTTTTGTGAACGTTCCGGATTGTAGAGCGCGTTTCTTTTTTGCTTTTTGCTCTGTCAGGCGTTCCAAAGGCAGATTATCCAAATCCAAGTGGTAGACATGCCGGGATAGGACACGTGTTAGGGTAACCATTGTTTTCTGTAAAATTAAACTTGATGTATTGCTTCTCTCTGTATTTATATATGCTTCTGTTGTTTGTATTATAAAAGCTAAACGGTAGTTAAGAGCTCACCGCCCACTCCGTAACTAACTCGTCTGACACGGTTAGCTGAGCCAAAACAGATTGAAGCTGGTCCCACAGCTCTACAGATATGTTTACATTCAGGCTGGCTTTCACCCAGCTGACGATTAAGGTCTGTAAAAACACAACTTACTAAATATTTCAAACTCGAAAGAAATATTCCGTCTCAAGACCAACCTGAAAGAGGGCAGATGACAATTTGTAGCCTAGAGTGTCAGGGTGTCTTGTGCCACTATGGAGCTGATTCTGACTTAATACTGTTGAAGTGATATGTAGCATGACCACCAGCAATTGCTCCCTACAAAAACAGTGTATGAACTGATAGGTAGAAATTTCTTAAACAACTACTTAAAGTAAGTAAAACACGGAATACTGCAGCTTTACCATGTTTTGGGATCCATTCTTGTATTCATCACAGCATATCGATAAATATTTAAAACCCGTTTACAAACATCAACTTGTTCCTCCAAGAGGGCTAAGGCAGCTTCATGCTTCGGAGTTTGAAAAAGTAGAAATACGGCAGCAGAATTACAAAAGAAAACTCGCAGAACTTTTTGTGCTCCTGCTCTCAGTTGTGATAAATATTCTTCTCTATTGTTATTTGCATTGAAGCCTATAGCACCATAGTAGGAGTCAGTACGAAGACGATTCTTTGGCGGATCCATACTTGATGGCTGGGATGCTTCGTCTGTTGAGTCAAAATCCTCTGGTTCTAACATGAAAACAGGTAGTTCTGGTACCTGAAATACGTGCCAGTTAGAACAACTTTATTTTCTGAAAAAGCCCTAACCGATAAGACCAAAATTCTAATGTAAAAATACTCACATTTATTTGAATCCAATCTTTGTACACGCAAATTACTCGTCGTATGGCCGCGGAATGAACAAAATTCATTAATAAAGCTCTTCTAAATACTTCGTGCAGCAGATTTATGTTTTCTCTGCTTCCAAGGATTACATCTTTCGCCAAGACATTTGCATCTACGTCACTGTAAGGTAGGCATCAAATTCATTTACAATTTGCTGTTTACTGATTAAATAGTTATTTATGATGATACACTCTACAATGATGTTTGCTTAACTCAAAAGATTTAGTATCAGGTACAAGTAAAAGAATTACATATTACCTTGGAATACTAGAATATGAAGTTATCGAATCCCGGTCACTATGTAAAGAGGAAGGCGGAGTCGAATTAAGTTTCTTTTCGTCATGATGAAAATGGACAGCAGTAGTTTTGTTGTTCCAGCTGTGTAGATAATAAATTAATCTGACAATCACCCTGATTGCTGTTCACTACGTGACAGGCAAGTTTGTACTTACACGTTGGTCGGCTGATAGCAATCTGTGGAACGGTAAACGGAATGAGCGTAATTCGCAATCCACTTCACAAATACTACCTGGCAAGTGAATATTGAGCTATTGGACATGTCCGCACTTTTCCTTGACTCAGGTAGCTCTGCATCAATTCAAATTAAAGCAAATTTGAGCAACCATGTGCAACTTATTAGGCTCGAAAAATGGGAACTAAAAACTCAATCAAATTATACCCACCTAAAGTTGGTTTGTAAATATCGGATTCGATAGAAAAGCTCGGGAAAATTCTTGGAAGGTAGAATTCCTTGAACCTTTCATAGAGAAAGTCAATACTCTTCGCCCACATCTGTGCACCCTCCTTCCAATGAATTTTCGGGGCTTGAGAAATCATGTAATCGAGCACACATTCCAACAAATACGAGTTCAAATCATCGGGCTGTTTTTCGCCGGGGTTTGCCGGTAATACTGGTGTTATGTCTAACGGAGTTATTCCCCACGAAGGATCAGATGGAGGTGGCCATGCTTGTGAGTCCCCAAGACCAGGTACTAGTGAAGAAAACATGCCGTGAACATAATTAGGAGCTGATTTCCCAAGGCATTGATACCAGATAAGGAAGAGCCTGAAATGATAAAATATCAATCATCAGTTAATCTGCCCATTCCAATTGAATTTATGGTATTTTAAAGACAATATGATTCAATTGAGTTACCGTATAGCCTCTCGTCGCAATTTCAGGGAATTTGCCGGATGGTTTAATTTTGCCATAAGGCGAGACAACGAATGAAGTTGCCACCGGCATTGTAGGAGATCTGGGCAGAGGATCAGAATCTTCTCCAACAAATGCAGCACGCTATCAAGTTCTTCTCGTTGTGCTCGATGCACTAAAAGTTAGACAACGTTTCGTCTTTATCGCTGGTTTAACGGGTTTATTAAATAATAGCAACAGTGTATTGTGCACAAGCGTTAGAAAAAAGCAGATGACGGTGCAGGAGAGTGAGCTAAAGCTCCAATTTTAGCATAGAATCAGGCGTGCAATTTAAAAGCACTGACAGAACTAAGCCAAAGCCAATAATGCAACAGTGGTTGAACAAGGTGGAGGTGATTTAGCTGAAATGTGAAACATTGCAAGAATGAATTAAACTTTCCTGACTGAGGATACAGAAAATCGATTTACTGTTTTCGAATTTGGCATCTACAACTCACCAAGTGAAAATNAGATAAAGCGTGAGACCAACTCGAAGTCCCAAGAAGACCTTTAGCAGAAAACCCCCAAAATCCACGTAAATCAGATTGAAAAACAGCAGAAACATCACAAATAAATCAGCAAAGGACTCCAATAATTAGTACTCAAGGACCGTACGTACTGTGTGGAACTAATCGTATTCCCCTCTAAAATCAGAATCTATTCAGACCTTTCTTGTATAATTATACAGCACGCACACAAAAGCATATCTAATTAAATTAAAAAACAGACGGAAATTAAGTACAGGAAAATAAATACATTAGTTTTTTTCCGCTCATCTCAGAAAACCGCACACACTGTTCACACACTCACTAAAGCTATTTTAATTACATGTTGATTCTACGCTTTTGAGTCATTGTTTTAGATCATCATTGATCCTGAGATCTAATGCTAACCTCCTCTGTTCTTCAATGAGGTCTCTGCAGAAACGATTCCTTCATAGACTAAATGATAGATTGGTGAATAGTGCATGCAGAACAATGCTTTGGCCTCTGCTCCATCCACGAAATCTGCAACCAAAGTCAAGGTATAAGATAAAACTCCTGTAAGCCAAAATATTACCGAAGCCTACTTTTTCAGGTAGTTTACTCCAATGTGGACTGATTATAATCATGCCATGCCTGTGCTACAATTAGTTGCTCACCTAATATTAACTTCAAGTGCTTCAACCGGGTTGGAACATCCTTCTTACTGTCCAGAAGTTTCTGAGTTGACTTCTTCACATCCGTCGTAGTCTTTTGACGACTAAACATTCTCAATATTCAAACTAAAACCAACACTGCAAACTGCCAACGAGACTGTTTTAAATACAAACAAGTTAAAATTTCATTCATTTAGAAATGTTAAATCTTCTAATAACTAAATCCAGAATGCTTGAAGAACTTTTGACTTTAATATTATTGAAATACATTGAATTGATTCTAAATTAAAATACCTGCTAGGTCTCTTAGGTCATCTGTCACGCTTTTTAGACATGGCCAGCCAAAATACGTCCTATTATACCGAAGAAATTTTTTGCAGCATCTTGTCTTATATCATCTGTACCTATTTAAAGTAATAATGATTAATAGACAATCATTTATAGGTACTCAATAAGCATAACGGCACTCTACTCTGCACATGCTCAAACATCAAAGTTCATGGGCCGTTCATGGAGTAAATGTCTTGCTTATTTTCTTACCATGCTTTTTTTCGCTGTCGAATTCCTATTTAAATTCGTCCTACACTAACGTAACAACTAACAGCACAACAAAAACAACTACACTATTATTAAACTCCTAAACCAAATTCAAAATTGACAGTTCAATATTTTTTTGTTTGGAACTTGCCCTTCTTCGTCGTTTCATCTCATTTTAGATACACTTCCACTATTATTCATTCGAACAACCACTTCCACAACACAACAGGCAACAGGATAGACAACAAAACACCTTCCTGCCCAGTTATTGTAGTTACCGATTAACTCTGGGACGTCACAGGTGCTAAACCAAATCCAACATTTACCGGACACGGACATACCACATACCGTATATTCTTAGTAACAGCATACAGCAGGTTTGAAATAATGAATGCGGTATGTGGGCTTTTTAGAATGACGTAATTTAGAGTCAACCTGTTTTCACTATTCCGTTCCATATTGCTGCGGTAAGGCTACTAGGCGTCAGGCAGGGCAGGACAGTTGTCTAAATACTGCCACAACTGGTTTGTGCAAATTCTTTCGCCGGGAAATTCAAATTTGCAAATTATTTCTCAGAAGTGAATCATCTTTCATCTTTTGTAAAATTCGATAATTATTTCGATTTATTAATTACGATTACCATTACATTATTACAAATTCTGTATAACTATCAGTTGGAACTCATCGTCATATCTGTCATCTGTTGTTGGTTTTCCTCGTTTCCCTCACAGACAACTTTAAACGCGCGTGGTCACTCTTCACTTTTCGTCTACTGCCCGTGTCACATGAATGGTGAGTCATGACATGATCAATGATTGGTAAACTCTGTAAGGTCGGAGGTATGCATGGCGCATCTCAATTTCAACCACCCACTATAGGCTACATAATAATAAGGTTTGCGCTAGATGCTAGAAGGTACTTTTGTCTTTGCCAGGGCGCACAGCGCAGTCAGTCATCAGTGAGGCTGTTCATTAATGTCAAAGTTAAAATTGATGTTTCAGATGTGCGCTGTGCTATTAACTCTTTGCCATGTTTGTAAATATTTAAATGCCAAAGAAAAGTTGGAAGCGCCAGGCTACCAGCTACTAGCCTGCAAAATAATAGGTGATAGGTGAAAGCCAAAAGCGACAGGGTTACGTACATTTTTGCTGCATTCTTGACAAAATCATCACTTTGCACTTGTGACTTTTACCGATTTTTCATATTTTTGGTTTTCGTTTTATGTCAAACAGGTCTCAGCATTAAAGGTACTTCAATAAAATGCAGAGTGGAAGTTCAACAAGACTGAGTTCTCCTCTGAGCGGTATTCAGTCCCCATCAGCTTTCTCCTACGGTCGTCCACCTTCGTCTCTTCCCTCACCAGCAACCCATCGGTGAGTTACAGCATCCTGGAACCTGCCTATTGGCAGTGATGATCTGTTGTATTTGAAAGACAAGACGTGGACATAAGCTAACTGCGTAAATGGTTTCGATTACAGAGGAGGCTGCATGAGTGCAGCGGCCAAAAGATATAAGTACCTGCGGCGTATTTTCAAATGTCACCAGATGGATTTTGAATTTGCTGTTTGGCAAGCGATTTATCTTATTTTGTCCCCACAAAAAGTCTACAGAAACTTTCAGTATCGCAAGCGTAAGTTTCAAACCTACGAACGAAAATGGTTTCTGGCGTAGGTTTAAGGAAAGCGTTTAAAAACTGATCATCACTTTGATTTTGCAGAGACAAAAGATCAGTTTGCCCGTGACGATCCGGCATTTCTTGTGTTGCTTTCTATCTTTCTTCTTGGTATGTTAAAAATTCAACTGCACTCTAGATCGTTTTTGTATTCGGTAATTGGTAATTTACAACTACTAGATTATGGTACTTGTTTTACCCGATTTGTTTTAGTTTCTTCTGCTGGATTCGGATTGGTGTTACGACTTTCCTTTATTCAAACATTTTTCCTCTTCGTCTACATAGTTGTTGTAGACTGCATTCTTGTCGGAATTACAATAGCTACATTAGTTTGGTACGTTATTTTTGTTTGAATCATAACAACAATTTTATCTAGTTTATTCCTTATTCCCTGTATTATTGAATTGACATAAATTTTGTTGGCGTATCCAGGTTCATATGCAATAAATACTTATTGAAGCCAGGAGTACCACAAGATAACCGGGTGGAATGGGGTTATTGTTTTGACGTCCATTTAAATGCCTTGTTTCCACTTCTTGTTCTCCTTCATGGTGTTGTCATCTTGCTCTATCATGGTGGGTGATTTTGGGATTTACGCTTAAATTTTAAACTAAAAATGCGCTGAGAGCCTTAAGAAAGTTACTGTATCTTTAATATCACGATTTTTGATCCTATTTAGCGGTGATTGGACATGCTTGGACAATTTCCATGGTTTTAGGAAACACGTTATGGCTAATGGCCTTGGGCTACTACATCTATATCACCTTCCTTGGATTCTCGTGTCTCCCACAACTTCGAAGTACTTAAAATATTCCTATATCCGTTAACCATCTTAGCGTTGGTGTATGTCGTAACTCTTCTGCTTGGATGGAACATTTCCACGACACTAATGAATTTCTACCAGTTTCGTGTCTTGTGATAAGCAGTAAGGGTCAATGCTGCTGTTGTATTCGAGGCTTTATGAATTATTAAAATTTGAAATCTAAATCGAATAAAAATAGCATGTACCAGTAAGTAAGAACTCATTGATACATATGGGAAGTTAGTAATTTATATCAGACTTATGAGACATTACTAACACGAATATGCGAAAAGAAGGTGTTATATATTTTGTGAGTATGAGAGAGCATGTTTTCTGAATACCTTGATAACTATAGATTGTATTGTGTGCGACTTGAGTCATTTATTGTTGGACTGATTGATTAAAATTGTTATTTATTTACAGCGAAGGTGAATGGAATAAGTTAATTTTGACAAGTAACTTAGCTTTTCTCTTGTCTTTTCAATTCTAACGTTTCTTAAGCTTTAGCCAACGTATCTAATACATATAAAGAACTCAAGCGGTATTCTAATAAAAAACTAGTTGAACGATAACAAAAACACAATGTAGACATGAGATTTTCTTGTTTAGGCTCACAGGTACAAACAACCACAACAAAAAATGAATAATTTACTAGAGATAATTATGCTGAAGTGCAGAATAATATCTATCACTCACACAAATAACTAGAAGCTGTCATATATTCTCTAAACGGAATTACTGGAAGTGGATTTTTAAGAATAAAAACAATCGATAGAGTTGAACATGAATAAAATAAGAAAATAAGTCACGATTTTCTTAAAAGTAGTATTGTGCTAATTGCTAATGCAATCGAAATAGTTATACATCCATCGTAATAGAATAATGTTCACGTACAACCTAATGAGGCAGTGTTTCTGTAATATGCACCTTCTATGCATAATTCAATGTAGTATTTAGCTTATAAATTGAGACTCTTAAAGCTCCTTTGGCGGCGTTCTAAATACTCGTAAACTATTTTGTGTATTTTGCTAGTATTTTTGGTCTACGTTGCAGAGTACTAGTGCAGAGAGATGAACATTTTGAGGTTTTCTTCCTGTTGACTGAATTTCTGAATTTACAGCTCGTCATCCTTCTCGTCTTCTGAAATTCCTTTTTGCCCAATCAACTTGACAGGTTTATATTTTCCACTTGGAGCTAAGAATATCAAAAACCAGAAACTGAGTTATACTACTGGGAGCTATAAATTATGTCTGGCAAATGGGATGTCTGGTTGGAATATTATTATATTACCTTGAGATGCCAGCTTCTCAACGTTGTACTTTTTACCCGTTGGAATCGGCTTGAGACACCAATAGTGAATCACTAGAAAGAGGATGCAGAAGATTATCGCAACAATAGCACATGTTTTCAGCAAGTTTTCTTTGGACATGAAAATTAAGCCTGCATAGGCAAACACGCCTCCGATTCCACGACCTACAATAGAAAATTTAAAAAAAAAAAAAAAAACATTATTATTTCAGCAGTCTACATGGTATTTTGGCTTGGGCAATTTTATTTTTGTCGAAATCATGTAGGAAATGCCTCAGTTACAGCTAATAATATAAATTCCAATTGAATTCATGACAATGAAATTGCAGTGCTTGAAAAGCAAAAAGCCAACATTAGCGAAACAGCCGGAACCGGATGCAGCACTGCAATTATTAACGAATTCGCACTCAATTCGATTCATCTGATGGTCCTGCTGAAATTTATAGCATTTTGCTTCAGGGTATATAATTCACGAAGTACATGAATGCCTGCCCTCGGCTTGAGGGGTAACCCGCATCCAATGCGAAATCTCAACCAGACAGACATCAAAATGAAGAGGGGATACTTACAGGAACAGGCGTTTTTGTGAGATTAACTAATAATTAAAGTACAGGCTCTTTGCCTGACGATGAGGTAATGGAGGGTTTTATCATTAATCATAATTTATTCCCTCCACACATGGACAGTCAAAATGGCAATAAAAAGTTCAATGCATTATGGCTGCCAGTTGGAATTGGAATGAAACCAGGTTTTCGTACACCTCTTCTTGTTGTCTGCTGTCCTTGAACCCTTCTTGCATTTGCTCTTGATATGTTTTTGCTCCTTTGTTTTCCACTCCGATTGCTTCGGGGTATATAATTAAAGAGTGCGAGAGAGCATGTTGTGTTGGTTGTGAGCTGAAAAGCTTATGCTGAAAATTTCAAGTCTCTAGGTCAAGTAGTTTAGGAGGAGTAGCATATTCATCCGGACAAAATTCAAAACCTTGATGTTATTTTATAGTATATTCATATTAAATTATTGCGTAAATGAAGAAAAAAGATAAACTGTATGCTTTTCCTTTCATTCGGGATTAAATACTTTGGGATCAGGGCTTTGAAGCAATAGCGTAAGGGTAGAAGGGTTGTCGTGACTCGTGACTCGGATAACAATCAAATTCCAGCGCATGCTGTGGCTGTGAATCTGAATACAATTGCATTTGACTGAATACTTGACTTTAGTACTCTGGTCTTTCAGAATTATTACCGTGATTATCTAGCAAACGAACAATTGTAAACCGGTAATTGTGATTCCAACACTGATAGTACTTACCAATGCAGCAGTAGAGAATGACTATGACAGCCTGACAAGTGGCAACGAGGCTTCTTGGGGCGGAATTATGAGTTGTGAAAGATGCAGTGACCCAGACCATGACGATGGAAAATGTATCCATGGCTTTCAGAAGAAAGCTCCATTCTGCTGCAGCATCTTGCAGGTAGGCGTAACCTGGATTGAATGTGAAACAAATACGTAATTGAGTTTGAGAATGACGGCTTCGGTTGAAATTGAAAAGTGAAGAATAAAAGAACAACGTCATGCAAAGAAGTTTTACAGACGAAAGAAAGAAAATTCACAAGCCATGCAGGTGTTTACAAGATACAGGATATTTGTAAGAACTGAAAATGAGCTGGACGATGACGTGTTACTTCTCAGACAAAGATGGTGGAAAAGCGTTAAAATCAAATGTACAAAGCTGCATAAACTCAAATGCTCGACTACTTCGCCTCGTTAAATTTGGTAGGTACAGGATTCTTTAACAAAAAATAGTCCACATCAATCGTTTTTGAAGTCCGAACGCTCTGTTTTGAATGCCCGTTTTGAATACAAACTAAATTAGCGACATGAAGTGTCCTTATTACACTAACCGAAAGCAAAAAAGGCCCTAGCGAGCCATTTGTAATAATTGTAATTACCTGTGAACTGTAGTGCGACGACGACTAAAGCAATGCAGAGAATATTGTGGTGACCACAATAGTCGATGACTCTTTCCACGCGGTAAATGAAGATAATGGCCGGAGCTACTGTGGCTACAGCACCAAGTCCAACGACCAGGAGTGACCCTCCGACAGATTTAATCTGGTAATATCCCAATACGTCCACCATCCCTTGGAAGCAGCCAAGTACGATCAGCAATGTGAAGAAAAGAGCTGTTTGTCCACGAAGTGACCATCTTTTAAGCATTGGACGAATCGTAGCCGGCTTCGGGACCCATTCCGCATGATATGTTAAAGTGCATGTTAGCATGGCGGCCAGAATTAGCCAAATGGAAAATGCCACAACGTATTCCAAGCTCCTGCAAAAAGTAAATTGGTTGACATGGATATCCCTCCTCTTGTCTAAATATAAAACCCGCTATTGTCGCCGAATCAAAGTCGACTTATTCTGGAGACAATAATGGCGTCGTCTGTTGTATCAAGGTAAACATGCAGGTCGAATAGCGTGACGCTAAATTATACAAAGCCATCTCCATATCTACATAGACAACGCTTCATTCCTACGCGTACTGAACTGAGTACTGACTCTTCTGAACTGAGCTGAACTGTCGGTTATTGTATTATTTATTCTTCAAGCTACGCATCACACGATCCTGCATTATGTCTCGTTCAAGTCGGCGTCTTTATTAAAATTCATACGACACGAGTAGCCGTTCTGCACGGTTGGAGCAGGATTATAGATTACATCGGTATCGTGAATTGCGGTACAAAGAATAATTTACGCGCACAACACGCACGGGGCTCCAACGATGCAAGAAACTATGCAAATGTAGAACTCGTATATTAATGGGATCTTCCGGGTCAAAAAGATTTTCATGGAAAATATTCAGGCCAGCTAAGGCTTCTTAGATGTCGCTGTTGATCTGAGCAATGGAATTGAGTGATTTCATTTGTATTGTTGCTTTCACAGAAATAGAAGCATCGACCTAACAGCAAAAATTTGAAGGTTCGTTTAAATCGCATAAAACGCCTAAAACACACTAAAAGCATCTCCAAATTTACCAAAAGGGTTGCAAATGACCTGCAAAAGGCGTAGGGCACCGTCGGAGGTAGAGACTTTGTATTTATCAAACTAAACGAGCTTTAATTATAGAGCCATGAGCAGACATACCTAGAAGCTCATTGGACATGGATAAGCATTCTATTATTATTTTCTGGGTAATTAGAGAGACTAACCATGGGAGTGGTTCCCAGTCGGATGACTGGATGGTTTCAAAGAGGAAGGCAGTGAGTGGCGTGAGAATGGCAAACCCCAAAGTTCCGAAGATTCATTTGGAACCCAAAGTAGCTCCCGTGCTCGTGCTCATGGGCCATGGACAGCACGGCCGAATTCAGCAGTCCAGCTGCTGAGATCACAAACATCTATAGGAAGCCAAACAAATCAATCATCTCGGTTAGAATGATCAACAATGCTACAATATCACTTCCACGATTACTTTCATTCGCTTGTACAGTCAAATAAATGGGGAGGGAAACAATAGGCATTGTTATGTACCTACTGCCCCAAACCACTCGACCACTAACCGCATTTGAAGGGAAAAGCTGACCTATTGGAATTGGAAAAGTCAATTCGGCTCATTCTCCGGATTTTCTATTCAAATCAGACCAAAATATTGCATGGGTGTTCTTTTCTATTTTATGGACGGTAGAAACTAGAATAGAACGGCGCTAGACGCTCCTTTCAATAAATCTGACTCTGACAAATCGGTCCATGCAACCAATATGAAATCTCTGTAGAGATTTCAAACATCCAGTTATTCGGAATTTGGAACTTAGAGAATCAAATTTCGCCTGGAAGTTAAGCTCGTTGCGTACAATAAAATTCATGCATTTGGTTTGGAGCATAATATCGCATTGTCCTATATATGCCCATACCGAAATAGAAGCCCATGTCGGGGTTTTAACATTACGCGCTTATGGAGGAACAGGTAAAATTTTGGCTTTGAAAAATTAAAAGCCCAGGGTGCTTATTTGGACAACACGGTAAGTGCGTTGGTTTAAAAACAAAATTGACTAAATTTCACGAGATGAGCACCATTTCTCATCAAGTACCTACCTCTTCGCTGACTCTGAATCATCGAAATGGATAAGCTAAACGTAATTTAACATTAAACCACGTTATAACCTCATCAAAGATCCTGTTTCAGGCTATTTTTGGTTCTAACTCATTAAGCCTTAATGGTGCGCACAGTGCATTAACGAGCATTTGTGCATCCTGCCTGTTCAACGCGTTGACATCTCTATAAGAACACGTTGATAAATAGCAGCTGGTAAATGGTATTTGTCTGCATCATTAAAATACACATTCTAATGTAACACATTGCCGTCAGTAAACTCTGGAGGGTACCTACTGTCCTAATATGAATACCATATTTTTGCGGAATCGAAAATGCATACAATTAAAGCAACTGTGCTCGATTATCCCGGTGAAAGTCGAATAAATAACGAGTCTCCCGAATTTCAATGCTCGAAGAATGATGAATTGCCGGTTTGGAACTTTAATTAGTTAAATGCCCCCGTTCAGGATAGGCACATCTACGGAGTAATTTCCCTGTGAATTGATGCTTCCAGAAAATAAAAGGGTTTCCTACCGTTCCGAGTGCATGGATGATGAGGAAGAGTGAGAAGGAGACCATCCAATTGAGGTAATCGTCCCGACAAACCCACTGGTCCACCTCGGACTTGTCCCAGCGGAGCTCGCAAGAGACGTGGCAGTAAGGACCGGGCAGAGGGGAGCAGGACAACAATGACTTCATGCTCCTCCTTATTGTCCGAGGGGGCTGAAAAAAGATAATAAAATTTAAGTGCTCTAATTCATAAAACTTAGGCAATACTCCAGCCAGAATACCGGTTCGGCTTCGGCAGACAAGTAATAAAATAATGCTAATGCTACGGCTCCACGGTCCTCCGCTGAAGCCCATTACAATTCCAAGTCGTAAAACGAAAGCTAGCTATTATTTGAATTCAAACCCGGAATTCCATGTTCCCTGCATTCGATACTACCAGTCGACATGCTAGCATTGAAATCGATAAGCAGCGGAAAATAACATTGCAATGGCTACGTGTTTTACTTTTTTTGAACACAGCAAATAATGCTAGCTGGGTATGCTTTCGAAGATCATAGCATTTTATGTTTTTCTTTTTAGCTAGAGCATGAAAGTCTTAAAACAATTTTTTTTTGGGGCGAACATAAATTATTCGGGGATGGAAGAATTTTACGGACTCTTCACGCAAGGCTTATTTTCCTGTCTTTTCTAGCTCTAGCAACTCTCCCACAAGAAAACAACAATAGCGAGCATCTTCCCATTGTGTAATGACTTTCAACCATGGCCTTCCTCTACAGGATGCTGGTACTTTATCCTTCAGTTCGCATGGTAATGGAAAACAGCGTGAAATCATGTCTAAAGATAGTCAAAACCTGGTGGTGGTAAGAGTAGAAATTCAAACTGGAAGACGAACAAGAAATTCCAGTTCGACGATTGTAAGATAACCAGAAAAATTTAATACTCTAATATAAAATTCGGGAATTTGTCCATAGTAAATTTAATTTTATACTGGAATGTCAGAATGGCCTGAATAACACACAAATGCTTTTACAATTAACGTAGTTTTTTCAGCATTTGTATGCGAAAATGTCTAACATATTGAAAACCAATTAGGGACGCATTCCAAGAGTTTAACGATTAATGATTACCCGTTTCTTACAGCTGGAACACATAAGCATGAAGCATGCATACGGGTAAACTATTTAGTAAGCTGGGAAATGGGACAAAGTTCAACAAGCTTCGAAAAAAAGTTTTTTCTCTATTTCATAGATTACCGACCCATTAAACTCTAGACTGGAAATGGAAACGAAGCGAGATAGTTAAACAGGCAGCTCTCAATCTTCTAGTGCATTCTAGATTCGCAAGGATATCCGACAGTTGTATAGTCCCACTGAAATTCTGGCATTTTTCAAAGGTCTGCTCTACATCTGTCTCCATCCATTTTATTCTTTTCCGTATTGGTCTTACTCCATTACACACACACGGTACCTGTTAAAGTAGCGCTTGACATGCGATATGCGATCGCTTTCTCTTGTGCGCCCTGCGTCCTTTGATGTGTGCCGAGTCTAGACGATTAGCTGCAAATATGACTTCAAGTAAGAATACAAAGAAGACTTTATTGTTATCATTACTTCTAGCAAGCATGCTCATTATGGTTCATTTAAAAAAGTTAGCTCTGAAAAGTAACCAGATGATTCCGGAATTTTAAAATTTATCTTTTCAAAAATAATAACAACTGAAGCTAAATAGACTACTGTTTCGGCACGTGTCGGTGTCGGAAGGCTATGCGCACTGAAATGGGAAAATCGTTCATATTGGTAGCAAATACAGTAACAGAAATCGGTGAGCGGGTGGTGGTGAAAGAGGTGCTTCTGGAGAAATTTATGCCCCTACAATATGCTCCATTTCAGCACATTATCCGCACGCTAAAACTGGATTTACAGTGAAACTAGCCGACTCCATTGGATACGTTCAGCTTTTTGATCCTTCCAGGAAGTGCCATATGGTGAACTTCCTGAAGAAACTGATAAATATTCAGATTTTATGGCAGCGATAAGACGCTGACATGCTGCCTTGACTAATGAGAGTAACGGGGAAATAAAAAGGACCTAAAACAAATCGAACCAAAAATCGATTATTATCCAAAGGGCTCTTCTCATTTTATCGAAGGAATTTCACGTTCGATTTTCTTCAACTGAAGCCAACGGCACATTTTTAACCCTCAAGTTTGAAAGCACTTTGTTTTCATAGCTAGGCGAAACAAATTTTATTGAAAGCCTACCCTAATTCTGATTAGCTAG
>VNWX01000776.1:0-18674 GCA_009869905.1 Ceratophysella communis | reverse complement strand
TTTTTTTATTCCTCATTACTGTCTTCATGCGCATCTACGAATTAAGCGCATGGGCTATGATTTGCTTACAATAAATTGGCAAGGCCTACTAGTCTTGGATCGATCAGTTTTATCAAATTGTTTGTAGAATGGCAAGTTTAAGTCAGTTGCTTCTGATATACAGTGCAAGGGTTTCCAGCATGGAGTTATGGAGTAGCACGATTAAAAGACAGAGGCAGGAGAGACCATTTGCGAATTGCGATAGGGCATACGATGATGACATTGAATTTAAAGAACCTTGCCAGTGTTATTTAATGTAAGCCACTTTTCATGGGCAAACCACAACCGAGCACACGACGGATGAGTGGTCTAATCCTATCACCATAATTAAATTAAGCTGGTGTGGTACGTAGATAGTTACTTATTACTTAATATAGAATTGACTTGCGTTTAATTTGACAGACTTACAAACAACATAATTACCATTTAATTCACTATTGAAGATGTGATGAGCATGCATGAGTCATGTTTTGAGGAAAACCCGCACTGCAAGAGTACGGTAGGATCCTGATAGTGAGATACACTTTTTATTATGCAATCATTTGCCCTTGAGCTTGAGCACAAATAAAGGTGTAGTTAACTGTTGTTTGCATGAAAAGCAGTTATGGACTCTGGACTTAGCACCATACATGCGGAAGAGCTTTGTTCGTTTATAGTATCCCTGTTCTATTTTTGCTCACATCTGCTAATAGTAAAATTATCTTTGATCTTGAATTTACCTAATGTTTGAAACCGGAGTACAATTGTTGAAAGCAGAACTCAGAAAGCTATACGAACATGCATGACATGACATACATGCAAAGCAGAAGATAAGTTATGGAACTGGTAGGAGTACGAAGGGCGAAAAATTGATAACTTTTCGGATTCAGGGTTATTTTCATTCACCCTTGTGAACCGGTCGGCTCGGACGAACTTCATGATTTGGCGTATTAGAATTTCATATACTTACTTATTCTTATTTAAATCCGGGCATCCGGGCTCGATTCGAGTTCAAAGAACCGAAAGTTAAAACCATAATTTTTACTAAAATAGGTGTAAGTAAAAGTACAATCTTGTTTCGTTAATGCTGTAAATCGAATTGGTTCATTTCATAATTGCTATCTTGTCGAGCGGATACTTCTACTTCACGGTTTACCAAACGGAATACAGAATGCGTATGCTTTTACTTCTACCTTCTACGTTTTACATTCTCTAACTTTCATCCCCGATTTCGATTCCGACAAACAGGATAAAGCATAATTAGCTGAAGCTGAAGAAATAATGGAAAGTACCAAACTCTAGTTCATATTACTACGCGACGAGTGTGAGAAAATGGACTGCGTGTGTGTGTAGGTATATTATATCAAGAATGAAAATAATTCGATTACGACTTCTACAACAATTGAACTTTGAATGAGAATGAGAATGAGCACGTCATATTTAAAAGTACTGCAGGATTACATCATAGATTATTTTTAGTGGTATTCGGCGTATTTCTTACACCCACATAAAGGCAGCCTTGGTCGTGTATCAAAAGTTAAAGTCCATCGCATAAACGCAACATTCGTTACTCATCTTCAGTGCAGTAAGGAATGAATTGGCTGAGCTAAATGCGTGGAAATAGTATTACATTCAGCTCCCACGTGTTCTTGAGGCGATCATAACGTGTATCGTAATCGTAACACATAAACTTTTGAAGGTCGTGGATTGATTAGGAATATTTGAATAAAATTTCGTTTTCAATTGTATGCGCCATAGATTTGAAAAGGATAATTATTGGTCGGCTGAATTTCGAACAGACTGAAAATATTTTTAATTACGCGGTACACATGCCTTGCTATTGAGCTAACCGCTACTATATATTCCAATGAATGAAGTATGATTGTCAATTTAATATTTTAGATGTGCAGTTCAATTAGCTAAAATTTCAAATCGGGTTCTCCTATCCAAGAAGCCTACTCTTTAACTTTAACATGCCACTCCGTTACATGTTTTTGCCAAGCAGAACTCAATTTCACTCTTTTTATCTTATTTCTCTAGTCACATCACAAAGGACAGTTCTTGATGGATTATGTTTGCCGTCAACTGAACATTGCGGAAAAGGATTACTTTGGACTCCGTTATGTAGACGCCAATAAGCAAAGGGTAATATTGCGTTCTCTTTTGAAATAAATAGCTAAAATAGATATTTAAATGCATGAGCAATGTGGGATATAATTACGTCAAATACAGAGTGAAATGAAAAGTACAAAAATATTTCATTATAATAATGAATACTGGGGCATGATATCGGAAGTGGAATCATGTTCATGCAACCATAAAGAAATCCTCATTTTTCCTTTTGCCGTGTGTACATGAGGGGAATGCACGTGCTAGTTTTGAATGATGATTATTTATTACGTGTTATCTCATATCCGCCTGCTCTTATTTTTGCAGCATTGGATGGATCTGGGGAAATCTATCACCAAGCAACTCAAAGGTGAGCATCGCCCTTGCATGTCACGCTCCAATAATTCAAAAGTCCGTAATGTTCACATGCACAATGCTTGCTCCTGTTCCACCTTTACCATTCCAAAATGCTGAGAATACTAAAATTGTTGATGCTGTGCTAAGTGATGTATTGGACCATTGGACATAAGATTTTTACAGATTTTTATATTTCATTTATTTGCAGAGATGACCCCATTCATCGTATGTCTTAGATTCAAATTCTATCCGGGAGATCCGATGATGCTGAAGGAAAATGTAACACGATACCAGCTTGTTCTTCAACTTCGAAGAGATATTCTGCATGGCCGTCTATACTCCACTTTGCCAGACATGGCTATTTTGTCCTCTTTTATAATTCAATGTACGTAAGGCAATTGATCACCTTCTGTTTCCAGTCTTCGGGGTTAATTTAATTGTTCATGCTGTAATTTTTCATTGCGTAGCCGAGTTAGGGGACTTTGATCCCGAAAAACACACTGGGAATTATGTGGCTGAGTACGAGTTAATTGCAAGACAAACACCAGAACTTGAGGAAAAAGTAATGGAATTGCATCCAGAGTTGAAAGGAGTTACGGCATCTGAGGCTGACGTTCGTTTTCTCAAAAAAGCCCAGACTCTTGATACTTATGGAATTGACCCACATCCTGTGAAGGTGAGTTAGCAGTACAAGTTGCCTCGTGAAATGTGGATGGTATGTGCTAGGCTTCTTAAAGTCTGGTTTGAACCTTGTACGGCTGAGTAAACATTTAAACATGTCTCACAATTTTCTGTTCAGACCTCTTTTTCCCAAGGTATTATACCCGTTAGCGTTTGGGTTTTTCTGCTGCTCTGGATTATCCCTTAGCTTCTTAAATTATATTTTTAGCAACTTTTTTCCTCTGCGTCCTTCCTATTCTAAATTCTAAATTTCACACCTCCTAGCTAAAGTGGGTCGAGTCGCAGACAAGGCTAGTGATTTCTATTTACTGCCTTCTGAAGAATGTGTAATGTAACGTAAAACGTGTTATTTGAGTATGTCTGGAATGAGACTGAAATCGTTTGTAGAATCTTTTTACAATGTTTTCTTTGTTTGCAGTCTATTTTTATTGCTGTTTTTATGTTTTATGTTTCAATTTGCAACCAGTCGAAAGCGGAAAAACGATCTTGGCTTCGATTGCGTATCAAGAAACTGAAATCACCAATCGCTTCTGTTCTTGTATGTTATCTATACTTTCCGTTCTGACTTCTTCATCATTAAACCTTTCTTTTATGCATATTTCAATTATGCCTAGATATTTTCATGTACACTGATAACGAGACACACCGTGCAATGACATCATGTAAAACAATGGAACGATATTATGCATGTGAAACGCACTGACCTGACGACTAGAACGATAACTTTGATTTTATTGCTGACTTTATCTTCGGAATTTCAGGACCAACAAGGAGAACAAATATTCCTTGGAATAAATCACACCGGAATCAGTACTTTCCAGGGTTCCAAGAAGTCAACGCACTTCAAGTGGCCTCAAGTCACCAAGCTAAACTTTGAAGCAAAAATGTTCATTATTCATGTTTCGATTGCGGAGGACTCCAGGACAAAAGTAAGTTTGGCATTATCCTACGCTCATATACAGAAATGGAATAAGTAATGCACCTACAATTCTTATTTCTTACGCCGAAACTACGGCCTGAAGGTAAGTAATGTTAAGTATCGACACTCAAAAAGCTCTCTTGTTCTATAGAAAAAGGAAACTGTTGGGTTCAAGTGTCAGACTTCCAGCTCGTGCAAATATCTGTGGAGGTGTGCTGTGGAGCAGCGGCTATTCTTTAAGTAAGTTATCCATGATTTATATTTATTAGATATGAATAAATAATTTATCTAAGCGCCTTGTGACGAATTTATTAGTTGCGGCAGTGCGACCGAAATTCCGAGTTCGGTTCGTGGGGGTGGAATATTTGGGGCCAGATTCCGATACCAAGGAAAAGTGTTGAGGGAAATTCTGGATGATCCAGGTCCACTTCGAGCCAGTGACGGAGTTATTCAAAGAACTCCACTTTACCGCTCTCTCCAGAGAAACAAAACTAGAAGCTTGCCGCATAGTCCTTTACAATTGGGTTAGTTCCTATTTCTGTAGCTGCATGAAATAGCAAAACTGTTTAAACCGTTTTCCTAAATATGAAATATGATGATGTAAATATTTACAAGTTAAGTAATTGTTTCATTCCCAGGCTACGGAAGTTTGCCAAGATCTAATCACTCAGCTCCTACTGAGGGCACTCGTATTGAAGGCGTTCTTCCAACTTTGGGCTCCTCAAGTTCCCTGCCATTGGCATCTCTGTCTTCTCCATATTGTCCGGACCACACACTACCACTTCTTGAAGTGCTGGAGGAAGATTCACCTCGAGATGATGATAAACGTATGTTACTCTATTATGAATGACTAGAGATCGGAGTGCCTATTACCTAATTTTTTAGCAATTTGAATGCAGCACATGGAATTGGCTTTCATTTGTATTCTTACTCTATAGTCTATAGCAGCATGTATCCTGAGTCCGTCGAACTGCTACAAATCAGTGCTAAAGCACTTAAGATAAATCAGCGCAGCTGCTGAAAATTTCCGTGTCGATTTGACGAACGTAGGCACTTCGATTAGTCGATTTGAAGTCATCGATCTTGCAAATGTTATTTTTGATATTATTTTATTTTTGCTTCACTTTGGTTCTGCCTGAGTAGAAGATTTAGACAAAGGGTTGGCTGAGTCTGAGCGAGAGCAAAGTGGTGAGGAAGCTTCGAAGATTGAATCAGCTTCACTTGAGCACGGAGGTAGCGGAGACCAAATTGGAAATGGACAACGTGAGTTACTGTCACTTTCACCTACTTCTCGTGAAAGTCCATCAACTTTGCTCGTTAGTATAACCGAGGAACGAGACTCTGAAGTTGATATTCCTGAAGCCGTTGCGCAGGATACACAAATCAGGAAAATTGAATTCAAAAACGCATTTCTGGCTAAAGCATCGGTTTCTAAAAAGCCCAACGGGGCTCATGTCTCTAGTGAGCAGAACATTGGTGGTATTCCTATAGATGCTATTAAGTTAGTCCCGAACGGGCCTAGCGAGCTTCCTCGGCACAATACTGTAGACAGTATTTTTAAAACCGCAGTTCTTCTACCAGAAGATCCTAATGTCCTCGAAACGAAAAACGATGCCGTAAAGTCATCTCGTGCCCAGGATAATGAAATGCTTGAATTTGAGCATATAAATAATAACAACAATAACAATAGTGTTAAAAAAATTTATATTGTGGAACCTGAAGTCAAGAGCACAAGAAAACACGGAGTTGTTGTTCCGCCAATGCTAGAACAAGACCTAGATCAGGAGCAAAACACTGCCAAAGCCATCGGCAACAGCGTTGAAGCTGATAAGCTTAAGATAGCAATAGCACATGTTGAAGAGAAGCAGGATTGTACTCTTGATGCAGCGTTCCGCATTACTGATAAAAATCAAAGTAGTACTCCTACAATCCTACCCTCAACCACCGATGATTTCATTAATCCTTTGGCTGAAGAATTTAAGATTTCTACTAAAGCTGAACCTGAGTCGTTACCTGTAGATTCTGAGCTTGAACCAGACTTGATTACTAATTTAACTAACATCATTCCAAGCTGTGAAACTTCTAATACTTACTCTCTCCCGGAATCTGAATCTATTTCTTTGCACAAGGATGAAACTTTTGGTAGGTTATCATTTTGCATGGCTTTCGGCTTTATTTTTGCTGTTTCTGCTTCTACTAAATCTTGGGCTTCAATTAATTATTTAACCGGGGTCGATCTTCCTGACCTTTGCTTCGCTTTAATAATACCAGATCACAACTTTACCGCTTGGGCAAGGAAAGTATTCGTTTGACTCAAATGTCCTTCTTAAAATTAATTGTCTCTCTACTCGCCTGGTCAAACAGCGGGTGTGCTATCCTAGTGCTGGTTGCTGGTAATTGGTGCGGTGAAATTATGTCTGAAATTTCGGACACAGTCTTTTTTAATATCTAAAATTTTGTATGAGGTAAAATGGAACAACCTTCGTTTCTTCCTTCGGAAGCTATGTGCAAGTCCCATCCTGTTCATTTCCCTGGTTTGTGAAACCTAACATATCGATTATTGTTCTACTTGTTTGTACATGTTAGTTCTTCTTAATCTTAGCGTGTATATTGTCAAACCCTTTGCTAAGATCAGGCGACTAAGCTGTTTAAAAAAAATTTAACCAGACGCATCAGGCTACTACATTTTAAATAATTAATTATTTCTTGATTTTTGGTTACCAGCATTCTTTCCTGTTTCTGGATCAGACGGATTTACAGAGAATTCCATTGGGGATAAGGATACTTTACTTCGTGAGAGCAAAATTGACCAAGTCAGCACTTCGTCTTCAGTGGTTTCAAGAGATGGAAAGTCAGTTGGAAAGCCGCGGAGAAACATTCTTTCCATGTGGAAAGTATTTCTTGTCTGCATGGTTTGTGTTTTGAGTGCTCTACTCTGTGTGGCTGTACTGGCCATTGAAGTGGACGTAGACATTTGCCAAAGAATGAGACGAATCCCGGAAGTAGAATTGTTCCAAACAGTCGTCTATGAGCCTGTCAAGTACTTCATTCGTGACAAGATTCACACTGCTGGGAACAACCTTAAGCGCGCATTTCACTTCTAAATACACCCAGACAAAACAATTTCAACATTCGGAATAATAATGGTCTACTCATTAATTCATTCCTTATTCATTCATAGCTTTATTTGTAACCAAAGGCTTTAAACGACGCATTTCAGTTTTTGTTCCAGATTTTATTCATTTTAATTTTAGAGTCGCACGTGATTCTGACAATTATTATTGTTTCCGTAACTGTTGGGTCTCAACTGTACTTTATTGATTCCTGGTTTTCCCAATCGAGAAACATTTCACTCATAGTTTATTTTAAACTTATTATTTTTTGCTGATATTTTATTGATATTTTGCTCTGATTTTCAAAGATATTATTAGATAAGTGTCACATTTCAACCTAGAAAATTAAGCTTTAAGTTTAAGCAACTTTCGATTCGTTCAGTTTGTGATGACATCCGAATTCCATATCATTTGAATGATCTCGGTCATATAATTTGTTTCCTATTTGATTTCATGTAAAGATTTGAACTAATTGTAGCAAACAGTCAAGTGTAAAATAGCCTTCACATCACAGTATTAGCATTTATTAGAGAGGGGTTAAAATATAGTCTTAATATTAGATATGTAAGTACGCAAGTGGGATTTCGGTTTTAGATTGGAGCTATTGTAAATTCTTATATTCCTATTACTAAAAATAGGTATGTCTTAAGAGTTGGTTGGACTTTGGTGGATTTTAAACCGGTTTTGTTTATTCTGGACGGGAAAGTCCTCATAATGTCGCTTGGAGTTAAGTTAGCGCAAATAGCAGGACTTCGCTTGAAAAGTTTAAAAAATGTGCCTATTCAGAATTGCAACACTTGAAGAATAATGAGCTTGACACCCCGTGTATGCCAATTTTCTACCGTCTTATCATCCAGCAGCTTTAAAAGTGAACGTTAACTTGTTCTGTAACACCCAATTTAGACATTTTAGAACGTTTATTCTATGTACAATTGATGACGTGGAGTCAGTTCACCAAACAATAATTGTATAACTCTAAGAAAGTAATAGTATTCAGCTAGGACACAGGGCACAATGAAGAGGAACATTTATTTCAACTTTTTTAGCTGAAATACTGCTTGGTGGTAAAATTGGCCTAAACATTTACCTTAAATTTACTGTATGCATTTTAGAGCAATAGGTAGTCTTTACTTCGTTCCTAGAGAGCATCACGTCTTGATAATCAGATGTCAGATCTTGTCAACATTTTTAGCATTTTCCCTCTCTGTGGTCTTTGGCAGACATATTTTCCTGTACTCTTAGTCGTACCATAATTTCAGAATTCCTCGTAATCGTAAAATGTGTTAAAAGTAGCTTAGAAATGTAAAATTGCTCGAACTAAAACCAGGGGTTGTGTTTTGAAAGTCAATATGTCGAATTATTCCGTAAGTACCTTTAGAAGTTTTCTTCAAATACTCACTCACTCGTACCATGTGTTAAAGTAATTCTGAGATTAATTTACCTGGTGTTTATTTTCTGAGAAGTATTATTTACAGATATTATATTTGGGTTTGTAACTCTAGTGTTTCAGTTTACCTTCATTTACTTCTTTACTGTAAAGTGCTTTTATTGAAACGATTCGGTTAGGCTTTTGAATAAAATTATACCTTCAAGGAATCGAATCTGCTAATATTAGAATGTCGGAATGACTAAAGAGCATGTACTTACTTTGGTTAATGTGTAAGGAGACACTAACTGTAATACATAATGGATACTAGTACTTGAAACAAATAGGATTTGATAATTGTACTTAACTTCAGAAATAAGGGTTTTGGTTATTGGATAATGGTTTTGGGCATTTGTGCAAGTGTAGTTTTATTAGGTAGGTACTTGTATGTATTTAGAATTTAGCTTGTTTAGCAATTCTATTTTATGAGATAGATTAGTTCAAAAAATGCTAAAAAATTAGACATGTATGTATTCGTCCGATCATTTGTCTTTCGTGTGTCTGAAGAGTACTTTTAGAAATAAACTGGTCATTCGGTGTGTTTAATTCTTGTGCTGATGAGTTTTAATGCCATAGTATGAATTTCTGGTCGACGCGACGCGTTTTCTCTATAAATAAATTTTTAGTTAAATGATATTTTATCCATATACTTCTTTATTTTCCAAATCAAACAGTTAGGTTATCATAATCATAAGCTACACATAGTGTAATGTGTGAGCAGAGCGAAGTCAGGAACACACAACAGACTGAGTTTGGACGCTGGGGTTCGGGTTAATCATCCCTCTTCCTGATATTTTCCATTTTCACGCACTATGGCCCAGCAGCATTCCATGAGATCGCATAATTTTCACGAAGCCTGGGCGTTTACTATTCGAACAGGGAGAACGAATCCGACTGCAAAAATCGCTAATAGTAATAGTAAAGGACTCAAGGGAACTACAATCACGCCGCGAGAGGAATCTTCAGACTCTTGTGACAATACTGAAAATATAACGTCAGTTATTTGTATTTTTTTTTTTAAATTTCACAACATCATCGATTTGTATTTCTGGCTTGCCTTCATTATTTCCTGAAGTTCGTGTCTTCATTGAATTCTCAGCAAACTCACGCCTGGCGTTCAATCTCGAGCTATTTCGTCCTCTATTGCTTGAGTAGTCATTCCCCACTTGCAACCGACGGTTTCCATCTAAATATGTGTGGAGAGCTCTCGATTAGAACGCTTCTTTAATTATTCATCCAAACCATGCAACTCAATTTGCGTGATTGGTCCTCCAGGGCATTCAATCCAGTCAGACAGAGCTGCCTGGCTTTACTAGCCGGTAATTAATTAGTGAAAATGTCTGCAGACATACCTTTGTCAGTAACGTTGAGACTGTTACTGGATGAAGGCAAAGTGGTTGTTTTGGCCGCCAGGGTGGACGGGGCCAGAATTATAGCTAGATGGACACAAAATAGTATCATTAATTCAATGACTTAACTAATTAAGTGAATTGGACATTAGAATGCTTTTTTAATGCTACGTTTATGTCACCGTGCACGTCAACAATCGCACGGGTCAGCTCGTGCTTTCCTGCGTATTATTTATTAGTCGCTTTAGGCAGAAATCCTACCATCAAATTTTGCTTAATACACCCCTGAGTTTTGCTAGAATCGCTTAAATTTTAATTTAATTCAATAGAGATTCCTTGCACGTAATTATCATGATCTGCTATTTTAATCGCTGTTTTGAATAGATTTTTAAAATTAAAAATGTAAAAGCATTATAATTGGCTCGCTCTATTTGTCTAGCACTGCCATTACTGCTTTAAAACGGCGTGTTTTATCCATGGTGGGAAAATAAAGTTCTGCAAGGACATTGCCACATGACGGCAGAGGGAAAGTCCAGTGTCGGCAGACAGGTGAAAGGCGAGTGAGGTAATAATGAAACTCCCACTGCATTTGGAGATGAAAGATGACAAATGAATCTCTTCTGAACAAATAGCAATAAGAAAGGAAGGAAGTGAACGATGGGGGTTGAAGGACCTGGATGAGAAAGCATTCTCTCAGCTTGCTACTGTCCAAGCTTTGTGTATCGGGATGTGGCCGACAACAACTTGGGTGTCACAAGTCGGGCTTTGCTTTGCTTTGGGTGTGTGCCGAGTTAAAGGTTGGATTGACACAGAATCAATTAGACCTTCGACCCATTCAAGGAGTCTTCTACTGGGCCCCTGTACAACAGCTCCTTTTATTTCATTTTTTTTTGGGCTGAGAGGAGCGTGCTAGAAAATAGTGGGATATCTTTCATAAACCCCCACACCCTCCTTTCACCGCCTGCTTTCACTGAGTTGGAGAAAATATTTCATTTCCTCTTTCGAGCATAGACTCACGGTAGAGTTTGATGTGACCATCTGTTTCACCCAAACTATTCTTGGATAAACAGACGTAGGATCCGTAGTCTTCCGCCGTCACTCCGCGAATTGTTAACTTCATCGTGATTTTATACACGTTGTCCAGTAAGATCGGCTCGTACTTCTCTCCTAATAATTTCAAAAAATTTTATTCGTTAGTATTTACTGTAATATGATTCGCATATTTGCTGTCGCGCTGCATTGGCAAAAATGGTCCGAAATCTTAAAAGACGAGAGAAATCAATATAGAAATAATAAAAAAACGGACGAGTTGGCGTTCAGATTTCATTTTGTAGAGCTCAACAGAAATGAATTCAAGTGACACAATAGCTCGTAAGAATATTTCTTTCGTATTGACTTGATAAGTAGAAAATCCTATGTATTCATGGTCAAAGAAAAGTGCTTTTTTCAGTTATGAATAGTAAAATCGAAAAGGACCACGATTCTGTAGGTATTGCTACTTTTTTGGCACACACTGCAGTTTTCCACATAAATTGAAGTTATAAATTTTTTGTCTTCGACATTTTTAAAACAGCATAGCGTAGTGCGCTAAATCCAACTGATTTGAGGCGTCACTTACCTTCAATAGCAGTGTCCTTGGGGCCTAGTTTGAATTAAAAAAAAATAGAATTAGAGGATTAGAAATTTGATAGATTGCTGTCAGTGTTAATACTGAAATAATCATTTAAATTTAATTTATTTAGGAAGTCTAGAGTTAGAGCGATCTAACAAATCGTTCAATATTGCATCGTAAAACGATGATAGTATAACTCCAGGTGTCAAATACATATTTCATTACTCTTATAATACTGATGGGGTGAATCTCAGTAATTCAATATATCAATTTTCAATGTTTTCCTGTCAGGTTTGGTTAACCAAGTTTCATTTTTCTTGAGACAGAAAGCAAATCAAAAATAGCGTTAGTTCGTCTACCTTTGAGGCACTCAAATTGAGTGAAAAATATGTTTATAACTTTGCCGATTTTGACTTTCTATTCCTGGGAGCTCATGGTTTCTTCGTCGGAGAGAAATGCGCTGGGGAAAGCAATATTTCTCCCATCTCTCAGAGATGGAAGAGCTTATATATATTTTTCTACCAGAGTTGGTTTTCATTATTTCATTGTGCCACCTATAAGTAAAAGAATTGGTGGGTTGGATAATGCTATCTATCAAATGTTCAGCTCTGTATCAAGCGCACAGGTCGTAGGCAATGCGCACAAGTCGCGGAGGGGGTGCATGTACTCGTTCGTTACAGTTAGCACAAATTCGTAAAGTATCATATCGGTTAAAATGGTCGATAAGGTTTGTTGAAGTTGGGCATTCACAATTTTGATGAATGAATGGGCGTTAAGTCTTTTTTTTGGCCATTAATTGCCAAGCACCAGATTTCAGTGATTTTTTAAATTCATATTTTCCAACAAAACATTACAAAGGTATATTTGAAAAAATATATGCCCGAAAAACGTTGGACATTCGTGTGGGTGGGCGTCCACCAGTAGACTACGACGCGTCAGGAATGCGGAGGTTATTATGAGGAAATGGAAGGGAAATAGAAAGAGACGGTATGAATTGAATAGATTAGGGCCTGAAGAATGCAGGAGGGTGCAGAGAAAGAAAAGAAGTGGCTGAAAAAAAGTCCGTGAGTAACTCGGGCTTCTCATTTTTCTCCTTTCCAGATGTTGATGTATGGGAGTCAAGTGTGTTTTTGTCTTGTTAAATGTCATCCAGTCTCACCCACCTTTCTCCATCATCCCACTCTCCTGCCCGGACATAGGTCACTCGACATTTTGCATTTATTCCCGTGAATTGTGCCCAGTCCTTTTCGGGACTCATAATTTTGTCTTCCGCATATACGATACAATTTTAAGATGAGCTATATTGTATTAAAGCGTCAAATAGATTGCAAATAGAGAACGTGGCAGCTATTCAAAATTTGATACAATCTAAATTCCGGGTACCGAAAATACGTAGAACGTAGCCGATGCACTTAAGAAACGCGGCGCGATTCTATGCCGATAACCTTCGCTCATCCATCGCATCTCTCTCCGTCCACCACCCACCCTCGCCCCAATGCCCAAGACAAAAATGTGTATTATAAGAAGGGAAAAGGGAAGGCGGCTCGGGACACTCGAAATATGTTTTTTATGTCTTGTAGGAATGTAATGGAAAAATTGACTATGACATTTTGGCACATGGATGAGTTTTATGTGCCTTCAGAGATCTTCCTATCTCCCTGCTTTCTCGGCGTGTTTGGAAGTTCACTTTTACTCTTTATTTGACTTTCACTGCTTTTCTAAGACAGAATACATGATTTGGTTTTGGTTTTTTGTGCGTCGGCATTCGTCTTACCGTGAACAATTGTTTCTCCGTTATCTCTTCTCCAGTAATTAATTGATTTTGGAAATGCTTCGGAATGACATTCTAGCACAACGTCCTGGCCAATCGCCGCTCCGACTAAAACAATTCGTATTCATCAGTATACTTTTTGCTTAAATGAGCATAATTCACTATTTATTTAAGCGCTTTACCTAGCTGATTTGGAATCCAGATCATGGGTGGAACTGTAAAAGCAATAAAAACCATTGGCTAAAACCCTTTGCGATTTCATGTAATATTAAGTAAAGCAATTTTCTCGTATTTTATAAAAACAAGAATCGTGAGCTAAGAGAATGGTACAAAACAATTTACAGTGAACAATGAGGCTGATTCTGCGGGACACTGTGGGGGGAACAAAGTTTGAGGCAATGCACAAGTAGACACCTGCATAGAGAAAATGGATAGCAATTGAGAACAATGTATTAGTTGTCCAGCCTCCAGCAGAGTGGACGAATTAGTAATCAATAGGCATGAAATTAAATTAATTTGTGTCGCACCCATATGAAGTCGATTTACTTTGCTCAAATTGAAAAATGGTCCTTCCTTGCTCTCCACTGAAATCAAAGCAGGGGTGGATTACATAACAAATTACAGTTGGCGTTCATGACTTGGGTTTTTGTGTTGCATGATAAAATGTGTGATTTGGATTGTATTGAAAACCTGTACCAAAATGGTCGTCAAATGCAATTTTCTGCTTGTCCTCACGGCGCCACATGATTTTTGGCGGCGGGAAGCCCGTGGCCGCACACTGCAAACTGACATTGGTGCCTTCCCTCACAACCATGTCCGAGCTCGTGGGATAGTCCAATATGTCCGGTGGCACTGGAGTGAAAGTAATAGAGAAAGCATTGGAAGTCAGAGAAGGAGAAATCAAATTCAATTCCATTCCACGTTTTCTATGCAACATCCTCTCGACCGCGGATGGGCCCAGCTTGGGCCTGTCTTTCTCCAGCCTTGTAGTATTATATTATTCTCGACTCCGCTGCCCCATTGTGGGCTTGCCCCTCTAATGCCCAGCTCAACGGGAGTGAGTGAGAGCGGAAGCAGAATGTAGAAAAATTGAAAAGCTCTTCAATATAATAACAGACAGGCCAGGCCAGACCAGCATCATAATACTACTTGACTATGATCTCGGAAAAAATATACAGCTTTTAGAGCTCGGCTCAAGTTGATAAACATTGAATCTCAAGCCTTCCTCTATGCTGGACGTGTTTCACAGTATTATTGGATAATAGAAAAATATTTGATTCAATTCAATCTTACCAACAACTTGTAAATATCCAGTCTGGCTCATCATCGGCTGTAAAAAAACGGAAAGTCAAATTCATGTCAACGGGTTGAATCTGAAGATTTAGGTAACTTGGAAATCTGCGCATAATTTTGGGAACACTGGGACAGTAGAGTAGATAAGGGCTTCGTATTATCAAATTTTGAGGACGAAAAAGGTTGGAACGGTGGTGGTAATAAACCTGTTTCTCGGATTAGGTTTTGGGTCTGTTGTTCGTCGAGTGAATATGAATGAACTCAAAATCAGGTAAATTTACTTACGTCAGTGTTGAGCTGGCACATGTAAAATCCCCTGCAAAATCGAATTAAGATATCAATAGTGATTTTCATGCAAGTTATCGTTTTCAGCTTTATTGGCCGAGTTGACGATGGGCAAACATACCTGTCGGATTCCTTTACATTTTTGATTAGTAAATTCCAAGTGAGCCTGTCCGTGTGTGACAAATTGATCCGATGACTCCGTGTGATAACATGTGTGTGAATTGTAAGTATCGTCTGAGTGTCCACGCGGACCCATGCAACCTTAAAACAGAAATTAATTTCAAAATTTCAGGCATAATAATAGCTAAATATGAAAATTTATCCTAGTTAAAAGTTTTGAAGATTTATTATCTTGAAAGATGAACCTCCTCAATTTAGACTTTGGTAGGTAATCTAAGAAACCGCAAGTTTCGAGTAAATTATTTTCTGCCTTAGTGAACTACTGTTTCGGAGAATTCCTTCCGGAATTAAAAATAGTGTGCATAAGCTTTTGATTTAAGATTCGGCTAAGGTAATTAAATATTCTTAGAAAATCCTTCGTTTCTATGCTCCAAGGAGCGTTTAACTAGCTTAAGATTCCTGGGAAATACTTCATTTCGCCTTGTTATTTTTTCGGTTATACCACTGCAGGGAGTTATAATTGAATCTCAAAATTGTTTTAAAACTTTATTCAAGTGTTTCGGAACGAAAAGGAAACTTCAATGTGTTGTAATTTCGAGTTATCACTTCTCCGCTACAAATCTTCAACTAATTTCTCGCGGATCCCCATAAATTAACTCATTACGTCAAGAAGAGGTAGAAACTGCGGAAAGTGGAAAGACGATCAAATTTGCATAAGAGCTGACGAATACTTTCTTATCTCGAATTCAAAATTCATAAAACCGGAGTGGAGCCTAGAACTAGGCAGACGCGTTGTGTTATGCGATGAGAGTAATTACTTGCTCGAGTTATGGCGTAACAACCAAATTGAAATTACTTTATAGCAAACATCGTCTGGGTATGCTAAATTCGTAAGATTTTCGAAACCATTTATTAAAAAAATTACAAATTATTAACGAATTCTTTTTCAGTGCATAATCGATTGGAATTTTTTATTTGGAAGAATTCGGCATATCAAGTTATGTCGCTCATAAAAATCTCCTGAACATAATTTTCTAAAACCACGCCTATTCTTTGCATTGCCAGCCAGTGCGTCGTTCGTGCTATTGACCGATACATTATTTAGGACTCTGTGTACTAGATTTATCGAAGGATCAGCTCTAGGCTTACCATTGAATCTCATGTTTATATTTTAAATGACGATTACTAAGAACTGAAACGTATTTCTACGTAAACACAGTTCTGATAACCTCAGCACATTGCAGTGATCCACTAGGAAAAGCAAATCGGATTTTAAATCCGGGTTCTTTCTATCCACGAAATCCCTTGCTTCACATGACAGCGTTTAATCCGAATGCCCCTTTGTATATTCCATGTCTAGTTCAATGAAATACGAACCAGACCTATTGAGTTGAAAGGACTTTAGATTCCGTGTTGCCTTTACAACTGCAAAAGCTTGAGCTGAAGCTCAGTAAATGCTTGTTTAGACTTTTCTAACGCGATTACAGTCGTATTTGTAAAGTAAGCATAATATTTATTATTTGGCTCATGTGAAACGTAGAAATCAACGCATAATTCTCGTTTCTGCTGAGTATTTATGGCATACAATCGGCATATTTCTGTCGTTTTTGTTATTTATTACGCTCTGTAATTAGATACTGACTTGCGCATAAAATGCAAAATAAGCATAAGAAGTCTTTAAGGGTGCGCCGTATAAAACCACATGCATTTTTTTTAAAAAAAAATTGTGGCTTAAGTATTTTATATCTTTAAAATTAAGGAATCTACGCCGCCGTGTACTTTGTATAATCTGCTCTACTATGAAATGTGAAGCAGGTAAGCGAGATGAAAGAGCTTTTACGGTTATGATTACGATGTGACACCTCACTTATGACTCTGCAAAACTGTCAGCAGATAAGCCGCAGGGAATCCTTGAGAGAGACCTAGAAAATGACTTACCTTATAAGAGCCCAGATTGTCGACAGTACAAGTGATAGCCGCCTCTCGTCCCACTGGAACTGTAACGTTGTTGACAGGTCCAACAAAGCGTGGCGTTGCTAGAAATAATGCAAAAGAAGAGATACTTTGGTTAGATTGGGCATGAAGATGAAGATCTGTCAGTTTCAAGACAGATTTTCACTTCTGAAATTTCCCGTAAGACAAAACGTTTTCTCAGAATTACTTTTTCAAACCACGCAAATTCCTAAACGGCATAAAAATTCTCGGAAACTAAAGCTGTTCAGACGGATAATTAGCCTATGCTTGACGGGTGACATTATTACCACCGGCGTCTGCTCCTATGTCACAACACATTAAACTTTTATTCGGATCAGATAAGTTTCAGGCAAACGTAAATGAGGGAATAAAATATAAATGAAACCGGGGGAGGGTGCAGAATGCACAGTGAATGAGAAAAAAACGCTGTTATCTTAACTTTGATCTGACAGACAGGCACAAATTACCAAATCAATACTCACCCTCAGTCCACCTAACTCAAACTGCAAATTATCCTATAGCCATAAAACACACAAAATAGGGTTGAGCATACTTTTGGAGCAACCCTCGTCCACATATCCTTAACATATACTTCCTGACAGGACTTTCTCTTCTCTTACGGTCATTTCTTTCTCGGTGCATACTATGGAATGTAGGGAAAAGTAAGTGCTGTATTATACCCCAATAAAACTGACGCATATGGTACTGGTTTTATGGCTTTCTCTGCATAGTCCGGCAGCCTAAGTAAGCCGCCGAATTCATGGGTTCCCTTCAGTCATTTCATTGCGTGATATTTGGACATTCTCAATCTCACACTCATTCAGTCAAACAAAGAGAGTGAAATCTGATCGCCTGACTCCGCGGTGGGTACCCTTTGATATGACATGATTCGACTATCATCATCTCAATTTCACCGTTTTCAAATGGACTCTTAAATACTTAACTGCCTTGTTAGAACAGGTGTGTTTCTGAGATATCAATTTTTGCAAGATTATTTTTGCAAAATGCTGTATCGCAAAAAAGTCAGTGAATAAAAAATTCTCCGTAAAGACGCGTTTTCATCTAAGCTACAAGTTAAAAATAAATGCTGCGCAGATTTTCTCCTTACCGGAAACAAGGTTTTATGTAACTCCATAAAAATCATGACTACAGGAGATAGGTACAACGAAGACGACGTGGGCTGTTCTTGATATCTTTCAATCCACTTTTCAGCGGAAGAAATAAGGATTTCTCAAACTAGTCTTAGACATGGAAGGCAATGGAAATGACTGAAAGCCGAAAGACGAGTAAAGGAGAAAAAAACTGGCATATGGAGAAAGTTAATCTGGGAAATGACTTTGGAGCACGACATTTGAGACTACAACTATCCTTCTATTTTGTACGTGCAGCCCAGCTCAGAGAAGAGAGCTTAAAACATATATAAATGTTGTCTGACATTATTATATTGAGACATGGGAGCATGACATGTCATGGGAGGGCCTATCAGGAACTAAATCTGACGGGTATTTGAAATACATAGATTTATCTGGCTCAAAGTGACGACTCCTTCCCGTCGTCTTATCTCTCAACATGATCACCAACTACAGTCGACAGCGGATTACTTTCTTCACTCTGTTGCTCAAGAACAAGGCTTTTCTCTCTGGAGCT